>APFE030837773.1:49875-160827 GCA_000404065.3 Pinus taeda | reverse complement strand
TTTTTTATTTTTGTTAGACTTTAGTTTAGTTCACGTATTAAAATTTTTGGATTGGTTTAACATTTTGGTTAAGATTTGTTAGGTTCTATTTTCATTTAGATTTTAGTTTAGTTTTATATTAGTTTTAAATTTAGAATTATAAAAAATAAAAAATAATAAAATCATAAAAAATAAATTCTTTTCCAGGTCTTAGATTTAAGTTGTATTTAGAATTAGATTTTGTATTGTTTTATTTTTGTATTTTTGTACATAGATTAGGTGTTAAGTTTTAGTTTAGATTAAATTGTAATTTTAGTTTTGTTGATTTTAAGTTCTAGAATTTTATATCATAATAAACTTTTAAAAACATAAAAAAATTTCATAAAATTTAAAAATATAAAGAATTTGTTTTGTTTTAGTTTTCTTTTACTTAGTTTTAGAATTAAATTTTGGATTTTAGATTAGACTTTACTTTAGTTTAGATTCGATTTTATTTAGGATTTTAGTTTTGTTTAAATTTTAGATTTAAAATTTTATTTAACAAAAAAAAATCAATCAAAATTTTTGAAAAAGGCTAATAAAAACGTAATTCTTTTTCTAAAGTCTCTTCTCTGTTGTGGTGAAGTTAAATGTGCTTAAAATGTTTATATTTGGAGATTAACTATTTGAAATCTGGTCAGCATTTAAGTTTCGTGGTTGTTTAAAGCATTTATTCTTTAGAAATTTAATTGCTAGATTATCGTTTAAGGCATTGTGCATTTGTTGAATATCTTATATTTTGCTTATAAATGATTGTTAATCATAGAATTATAAAGTTCATATTTCTGCAAGCTTTCGATAAACAATCATTTAATCATTAACTCCATAAGGCACTGGTCTATTAACTTAATAAAATCAAATAGGTGCTTGTTTTTCCTCGTGTCTCCCAACCCAACTGGTCCACAGTTGGTCATCCATTGTCCCATAGGGTCTACCCCCCTTAGCTGCGGGAGGCAGGCTTAAACGAAGGGATCGGGGATCAGGGTGACAGCCCTCGGTCTGAGCGTTGTCGTGACAATCTGTGCAACAACAGGCTGTTTCAAGAGCTCAGACAATGGGACTAGAATCTTGATCTCTTCAAGTTCTTTTTGGAGGTTAAAGGGTGCATGGCCTTTTTCTCTCGTGCTAGTTTCTACAAGCTCCTTTTCTCTTTCAAGAAAAGGTTTAGTGGGAGGAGATGACTTATCTTCTTTAGTGACTTCAGGTTGAAAATTGTTTGGGTAGGACGAGTCTCCCTTTCTTGAGATAATTGAGTCTATATGTCTCTTTCCCTTGTTAGCAAACTTGGGGGCTCCAGGGAAGAATTACGTTCATTCTGATCTTGTGTTCTTGATCTCTTTCTAGATGATCGTAGATCATACTTCTTGTGTAGCTGAACCTAGATGAAGTCAACAAACTGTTTGCAGTAGTCATCGATCTCCTCATCGTCCAATGTGGCATGAAGCTCTTCCTCGTCTTCATATGTCCTGAGTTCTTGTTCCTCATCGGAGAAAGAGGAGTATAAGTTTCCCTGAAAATTTCTTGCATCCTGTGATGGTTCCTCTGGATCATCTTCTATGTATACTAGGGGATGAATATGATCTTGTTACTCTTTCCTCTCCCTTTGCATTAATTGTAGGGGAGGCCTTTTGTATTGAGGATTGTATCCCGGATTGGCAGCTGGGAAGTTCTGTCTCTGAAGGCTTTTATTCTCCAACTCCATCCTTGTCAGTTTGCTAGATAAGTTCTTTATCAACTTATCCATTTCCTCTATCCTTTGTTCTTGGAATTCTCTTCCACTTGAGGAAGGTGTCTCCTCCTTCCCCTTTTTCTTCTCCCCCAGATCAGATCTACCTCTAGAATTTCCGGTTGATGTATAATTCGCTTCTACCTCGAGAGCATTAGTTTGAATTTGATCTAAGGAAGGAGACTTCCTCTCTCTTAGTTTGAAACCAAATTCTGAGTCAAAGGCCCCAACAGACTGCTTTGGCAGCAGCCTATGGGGGTTTAATTTCAGCAGGCAGATTGTTATACAATTTATTAAATCTTTAATAAAATCAGAGATATCCTCACCAGATTTCTTCTTGATAGCATTAAATTCTGTGAGGATGTATCGGTGGTCTCTTTTCTCTTCCCACTTCTGCAGAAAGGAATTCTCCATCTCCTCCCAAGTGGTAATAGAATTGTTGCGCAAGAATTTGAACCACTTGCTGACTTCTCCGTCCAAGGATTGGACGAAGAATCTCAACACTACATCAAGATGCTCTACACTCTGATTTTCTGCAAAGGCACCGAATATCTCTATGTGTCTCTGTGTTGTGATGTCGGTCTCTTCATTATACTTGGGCAGGAGCTTGAGATAGTCTTGTGGCATTGCATTTAGGGGTTGAGGCAGATTTAAGGGGGCATACTTGTTTAACAAGAAGCCCGGGACAACCATTTGGATTAGATGTGGAGGTGCTGCTTGAATTACTGGAAGAGCTTGAGGGATAAACAATGGTAAGACAATATACTGACAATGGAATGAGGAACTGTTCACACTGTGGGTGGGGCTACTTTGGAGTGTGTCTTTTATTTCCTTAACTTATTCTTTGACCTCTATAGACACAGTGCTAAACAGATGACCGCCTTCTGGAGGATGTATCAAAATTCTAGGAGGAAGTTCAGAACAATGGAATGCTACCCTTTGTGAACTGGATGCAAATGTTTTAGGAAATGAAGAGATAGTCACATCACTATTTGGAGTCTTTTCTTTCCAAATTTTTTTTGGAGATTATTCTTTCTGGGTCAGATACGGAGGGAGTACTTTGCTGTGAGGTATTTGAGCGAGTATGGGGTCTTTGGTAAGCCAGAATGATTAGCTAGGATTTCAGACAGTGGGGTCGCCAAGGTATTTATCAGAATATTGAAATAGTGGAGTCGACAAGGTGAGAGATCTTCAACCCACAGTTCCCTTGCTCACCTAACAGAGGGAATGTAAAGATTTGTCATACCTAGGGAAAAGTATTTCACAATTTCGCTTCTTGGCAGTGGCACCCAAAATATGTTGTCACTTTTTTTAGCACCTGTAGCACAAGTGCTTCAAGAGATATAGAAAGCTTCCTAGAGACAACCTCTGGGTTGATTGTAGACCAGTGCCTAGGACATCTTAGATAAAGGAGTGCATGGAAGATTATCATTGAGGGGTTTCTGTTGCACTCCAATTTTCACGTAGTTTGGAAAGATAATATAGGGGGCTTGGTTCTATAGTCTTTCATCAAGGTGAACTCAAGCAGATACATGGATCCAAATATAGGGGGTGAATTGCGCTGATCTCAAAGAGGAATGTCTTGTTTTGATGGCTAACCCACAACAATGAGCAACTTAATATTGAAGTTGTAGTAAAGGTGAAAAGGAGGAGAGAAAGGAAGGAAATAGATGCATAGGGTTGTAAACAAGACAAAATCCTAAGTAGCAATGTTCTAGCAGAAGGATGGAAAGTAGAAGAGATGGAATGACAAGAATTGCAAAGTGCGAATTAAAGTTTCATGTTCTATAGCTCATGGATACACTTATCACTAATCAACATATGTAAACCTGTGCTCTTAAAGGTACATAAGTAAATCACTAAATAACACAGGCACTGTTACTACTTAGTAACATACATATAACCATGAGAGAATGAAACCGACAACTTCATTACATATTTTCAGTAGAAGAGAAACATACATGAAATGAGATTTACAGAGAGGAAAACATACTGCTTACAACCATGATTGGAATCACCAAAGAGTTTCATTAATCCTCAAAATGAGTCCAATATACCAGTCCATTATATTTAGCCATACATCGCTCGAGTCCCTCATGAACAGGCAATTAGAACCAACGTGGAATCACAAAATTTGGACCACTGCGGGTGCAGAATTCTGAAACCTCCATTAAGTGTTTCTTCCCTTTATTTATAAGAAAAAGGGGAGCTTTGAATTAACAGTTACAAAATATCCCACCTCGATCTCCAGCTTTCTGATAGACCAACTGTCTCGGCATGTGAAGGCTACTGCCCACAATGATTTGATTCGGATTTGATTCCGTTCTTGAAAATATAGAAATCACAAAATAATAAGAAAAAGGAAAACTGAATGATGATGGGAGGAAAATACCTGTCAAACGCCCCTGTTATGGCCTCTGCTCAGGGCATGTCTCTGCCTTAATGATCCGACTAGTCCGCCTGTCGCTTTCACCTTAACTTTCTGGCTTCATCACTCTTTGGAGTTGGTAGTGATCAACTGTGTTGACTTTGTCTCAGAGTGGAAGCAGAGATCGATCTGACAGTCCTGCATTTTATGACTAAGTGGAGCTCCATGCTGAGGCATTAAGTCTTTCCTAAGCCCCATATTGATTTACCACGCTCCATGCTTTCGTTTAATACTGCAACTGCTGACCCATATGCCTTCAAAGCTCTGTACCATGTTTTCGGAATGCAACCCGCATCATAAAATAACCATGGTGTGATATTGGGGATTCTTAGGTATGGGCACTTAACACTGCCAAACATTGCGAAACAATGAGTTGTGATCCCCTTAGGCCCTTTTTGCTTTGAGCCCTTTTAGTACTTTTTCATCATATGACCGGTGGCTATGACTGAGTACTTAGCCTTAAGGTGCTAGGGCCTTTAGACTCTTGTACGGGGACTATTTTCCTTTGTAAATGGCTAGGCACCCCTGGTCCTTTAAGTTGTTCTAGACCATGCACTAGCATGAAATCGGAGCTCCCTTATTGGAACATCACAATTGGAGGTTTCACTATGGATTGATGCTTTGTTTTGCCGATCACCCTCTGCGCTAAGCCCTTGGATCTTTGACCTTTTATGCAATTGTGAGCCAACCTTTGTGTCGAAACCCATTTATCGATGGATCACAATCGGAGGTTTCACTAGGAGCGACAATGCTAATCCTCCGATTGTCGATCGCCGATGTGACGTCATCCTCTGCCATATGTCACCTTGTTTTGGCCCCTTATGACCTTTCAAAACATCGAATTTGCTTGCCACGTGTCCACCATACCATCATGTCATGTTGACGTCAACTGGCCTGTGTCCCTTATTGGAACCAACCATACGCTGCCAAGTGTCATGTATCGGAACCAATGATGTTTAACCACGTGGCCCCCTCGAGGAGAGAGAAAAGGTCAACCCTCTTCTTGTTTTGCGATTGATTTCCTTTGCTAAATGTTTCGAGGCATTCCTGACGCTTTAGCAATAAAGGCTCAAATCCCGGCGAATTTAATCGCAATCAGAACTCTATGCGATGTCGCAACTTTGAAAGGGTGTCACCTATTTGATCGCTGATTGCGATGCACTGATCTGTTGATGCTCTGATGCCTTGGACCTCCGATGTGCGGGATCACTATTCGCATATTGGTGAAATGCTTCCGCTGTTGCGTTGCACCCTAGACCTCTGATCACCAATATGCGGGATCGCCAAGATGCCGGGACCTGGGATTTTACCCTTAGGCATTTTCTCTTTGTCCTCTGGTTTTTCAAGGGTAACTTCAATTTGCTCTAACTTTTGATTCCAGAGTCCATTTGAGGAGTTGCATATACCGTTGGAAAGCTAATTCCGAGCACTATGCATTGGTGGTGGTCTGATTTAGCTTTGAGTGCTTTTGTGGCTTGGAAGATGGCTGCAATCCTCTCTACTCTTTTGCCCTCTTTTAACAGCTAAAAACACATTTTGCAGAGGTTGACAACATGACCTATGGTCAAACCCTACTCGAGTCTGTGGTCAAAGGTAGTCAACATGCCTAGAAAACTTTGGTTAAATTCCTAGTCAACTTGGCCTCCCAAAACAGATCCTAAACCAAGTCAGATGAAGCCAAATTCCTCCAAGTCAATGCTGGTCAAACAGTCCCAATAACAGAAGTCAATGCTGCTGAACAAGATTACCCTCTCTCCTTTGCACGTGTGAACTCGGCCTTGCAGTTCCAAAAGTGTATGAAACAATCAAATGAAGATAAGTTTTTTGATGTGATTCTTCCAAGTGATGCTAAGTGAGGTGTATTTATATGTGGTAGAGGAGGTCAGATTTCTCCTTTAGGCTGACTTGTACATTTTTTATTGACTTGGTCCAACAACAAAAATAATATTTTTCCATATGCAAATTTAATTCTTCCAAGGGCTAGTAGGGTCTCCTTAGGGTTTGTTGGGCTTCTCCAAGGAGGGAATTGCTCCCTCAACTGCCAATTTTCGAAAATAAGGTCTACATCCCATGATGGAGGAAGAAAATTGTTAGAAGGGATGCCAGATTTAAAGAGGGTAGGACCTTTAGGAAGTCACATGGGACAGATTGAATAGCAGTAGAGGATTTGGAGTGAGAAGGTCCAAAGGTTGAGCAGGGACTAGTAGTAGGGGCACAACCTTCTGATAAGGAGGAGGAGCGAGATGTTCCTTTGAGTTCTACTAAGAGAAGATCGATATGGGCCGAGCAGAGCTTGAGGGATGCAAAGGAGGATGTGGAGCCTCTTAGCAAGACCTTTAGGGAGAGTAGAACACCAAATATATTTTCTAGCTATTTGGCAACGATGATTAGCGTTAGTACGTCCGAGCCTTCTGCTTTTGAGGCAACAGATCAATAGGTCTAGAGGGATGCCATGGTGGAAGAGTATAATTCCATCATGAGGAACAATGTGTGGGAGATAGTACAAAGGCTTGAGGTGAAGTCAATTGTCAGTTCTCGATGGATCTATAAGATCAAGCATGCAGCTGATGGCAGAATTGAGAAGTATAAGGCAATGTTAATAGTGAGGGGATTCTCCTAGAAGGAGGGAGTAGATTATGAGGAGACATTTGCTCCTGTTGCTGGATATGCATCTATCAGGGCAGTTATATCTATTTCGTTAGAGATTCTCCCATAAACCATGAGTTCCAATGTGATCCACTCCAAGTCCTCCAATCCTATTTAGGACAAAAGGAGCTAAGAGCAGGAACCAATGGGACCAACCATGGCCGACCCTAATAGGCCTAGGACATCTCAATACAAAGACTCACATGGCCTACAAAACTTTAACTTGCATCCCGAGGCTTACAATGGTGTTATGAGTGAAAAAAAATCTGTATGTACCCCTGTTGAAATGAGGGGTAACAAGTCCCATTTATTGTGACTTTGGTTATACAAGGACATTGATACACTTCTCAATTTAGACTGAAATTTCTATTTGTTGTTATAACTTATTAACCGTGAAACTGCAAGATGACTTGTATTTGACTCACTTTTTATGTTTTTCTAGTCATCCCTGTACCAGATTTATACTAAACAATTGTGTATTGATGTTGTAATAGGCATTAAAGTGTGCTGTATAGGCTTTCTTAGGACTACTGATTAAAAGCAGTATTGCTAGTTATGCTGTGTTAGTCTCTTCATCAATGCTCTTGTCTCTGATTATGTACAGGAACACAGAGAGAGGATTTTAAATTGGATAATCTCCTCTTTAGTACTTATATTATTTGGAATATTCCTGGATGTATTGGGTAAGCTCCTGATGACTTAATAGATATACGATCATTTTAGCATAAAAAGGATCAGAGATAATACATTCAGAATTTATGATGATGCTTAATTCTGATTTTGTTGGGCAGAAATTTGATATGTATCTTTCTTTGTTTTTGACAGGAATGCCTTTAAACAAGGCTCTCTATACATTCAGCTACATGTGTATCACATCGGGTGCAGCTGGCCTTCTCTTCTCAGCAATCTATTTCTTTGTAAGTTTAAGAAAATGCTCAATATCCTGGGAGATAAATTTGTTTTCAGTTTGGATCAATTTAACATGCTAACTGATATAAAAGCAGAAAGCAAAGAATGTCTTGACCAACTAGTTTGTATTTGTAATGTCCCAATGTTTCTTTAATCTTTCCCACATACTGTTAATTTTTTTTTTCGAAGATTGCCACAAGAGAGAGAGAGAGAGAGAGAGAGAGACCTCACTAAGAAGGGGATTTGAGAGAGATTTTTTTATTAACTGAAAACTTTATTGATATTGAAAGATGAAATATAGATGGATTCTAGAGTCTATACACAAGTTTTATTACTGTATATCATTGATATTAATAGCTGCTTTTAAGGAAAATGTGGACATTTGTAGTAACATAAGATTTCAACACAGTAGTTTAATTTTGATTTTTTTTTGCTGGTGAGGCTTAGGATTGAAAGATAATTGCAAACGTATTAGGTATGGTTATTCTCTTTGGAAATGATGCAATTGTTGGTGTACTTTGTACATGTGGACATACCACATTCATATGTATAATTAATGTACTTGTATTAATCTGTGTGGCCATACTTTATTCTTTTATTGTACTAATAGGTGTGGCTAAGGCCAGCCTAGTCTACTTTGATATGTAGGTTTAATAACGCTCTTGGGGAATGCATTCCTACTTACATGGTACCATAATCCTCGAGAGAACATCCTACATACATGAATGGTATAAATACACTGCTCAAGCCTCATATGTATATCATCCCTTTTGATAATACATGGTTGCTTTCTTGGAGAATACCCTACATAAGAGTGTTATGTATCTTGGAGGAGGGCATCAAGCCCTAGAAAACAAAGGATAATTTGGATTCTTCTATGGAGGTTTGGAGTTGGCTTGGGGATGCTTGGGTTGTGATTGTGTTGATGCAAGTTGAGTGGGCCTCGTTACCCACCACTTGTGGGTATAGCCATACTTTATTCTTTTATTGTACTAATACGTGTGGCTAAGGCCAGCCTAGTCCACTTTGATATGTAGGTTCAATAACCCTCTTGGAGAATGCATTCCCACTTACATGGTACCATAATCTTCGAGAGAACATCCTACATACATGAATGGTATAAATACACCACTCAAGCCTCATATGTATATCATCTCTTTTGATAATACATGGTTGCTTTCTTGGAGAATACCCTACATAGGAGGAGTGTTATGTATCTTGGAGGAGGGCATCAAGCGCCAAAAAACAAAGTATAATTTGGATTCTTCTATGGAGGTTTGGAGTTGGCTTGGGGGTGCTTGGGTTGTGATTGTGTTGATGCAAGTCGAGTGGGCCTTGTTACCCACCACCTGTGGGTAATATCCATAGCAGAATTTTTTTTCTCCTAGATGGTCCTCAATGGACAACGAACAACCCCATGCAGCCACCAGATAGCTCGATGTGCCACTATCTCCACCATTTGAGCCAACCATATGCTCCCTCGCCCATCTGTTATGATCGTATGTTTGAAGGTGGGCCTTCCAACCCCAAAGGTATGGATTTTCATTGTGCAATTGGGTGTTTTTGTTTACTTATCATGGACACTTTTGGGCACAGATTAGTGGGAGGATTCAGCGGAAAGAGTGGGCTTGGTTTGAACTCTTGTCTCCTCTGTCCAATTTGATGTTTAACCTTATATCCTAGTCCCATGGGATCTCCTTTATTGGCTACTAGCTTTGGGAGTGACACTACATGGAAAACCCTGATTTTGGTTGTGTGGTACCACTTCTCGACACCATATAATTACTCCCTTCCGCTCATCTGGGTCCACATTTGTCCATTGGGTCCACAAGGAGTTAGCCTTCCCCCTCCCCTTGTTCACACTTTGGGTCAGGCTTGGAACGATGCCTTGGAGGTTGTTGTAGCTAAAAATAAAGGAAAAAGCATAATTTGGCCACTCTCATAAGCAAATGTACCATAATATGCGAAAGCCGGTTGGGACATACAAATTTAACACGTGGGCAAAAGCCAAAGATGAGCCCTATGTTATGAATATAATTCATAACAAGTGAGATAATTAAAGTTAATGTAAATATTAAATAATCAAATATTGGTTATGTTAAATAGTCATTAAGTTAAGTGAAAAGGCATGTCTAAAAGACATGCCCAGTCACGAAAGGACACTTGCTTAGGTAGATATAGGCAGGTCCTCATTGTAACATTGATCACTTATACATTTTTATATATAATAAATTATTATTACAAATACCTCTTGTGTATTTTTACATTCAAGTCTACAAGCTATCAGTTTTGTTGCTTACTCTACCCGTATCATTATGGCCATCACCCTAGTTCCTAGGGCCCCTCATATCGACCCCTTACATCATTAAGGAACCCATGATTGTCCCAATCTCTAGTGGGTGATGAATTGCCCCACATTAAGGGGTATTAACTACTATATCGTACACATCATGCTCTCATCCCTTGGAGCTCTGAGCTGTTATAAGAGAAAAATCAATAAAAGAGAAAATGCATATGAAGAATGGTGGAAAAACAAAAGTTGGGGTAACTTATGTACCACGATTGTTCCCTCCTACATTCATACACCCAAGTGTGGGCTTCCCTTATTATATCTATCTGTGTATTGTGGCATGTGGCTTGGAGCTATCTATTGATGCCCCACTCCATTCCATCATTATATCACGTGCCACCTGCCATTTGATGGATGTACCATGGACATGTCACTCCCTTTAAAGGCTGAAACCACCTAATAGGGTCTTTGGTTAACCTTCTTCTTGAGCTTGGAGACACTTGTATGTTCTAAAGCCCACTATGGAAGGGCATGCCACTGAAGTGTGTACTTGGATCCATGATTCGTAAGCTCATTTACTCAATTGCACTAATGTTTGGTTGTACTAGAAGGTGAGCAGATGAATTGGATCTTATACAAGATTGCAAGTGGGTCTTCATCTTGGGTTTGGTCTCCCTATAAGGGGTCCAAGCCCTCCAGAGGGTCATATTGGCGTCTTAGGGTGAGCTTGAGAGCCATGGGCCTCCACCATAACATAGAGTATATTTCCACTGCAGGGGATCCCTTAGTTCTATTCATTGCTTGCTAGTATTCCACCTCTTTGACATTGATGATGCACCTAGACCACCTTGCCCACTCGGCTACACTCTTGCACCACAAACTTAGCAACTGATCTAGGCCCTAGATGAGGATGTAGATGAGGATGTATCTTGCCATGGAAGACAATTGGATTGCTTGTGTCATTCTTCCAGCCCTTACATATGGGATACATGCTTGTTCATTCCATTTGGAGACCCATGAGGATGTTTTGTGCCCCCATGCCACTTGGAGGCACCACAAGTCATTTGCTTGGATATCATGGGGCCACCCCCTTTATCACTATGTTTGGAGCTCATTCATTCATCTTGGCACTCATTGGGCTCTACTAGGCCACTTTAATGGCCCTTCGACCTATTGTACCTATCATTTTGCCTTCTTGAGGGACATATTTTTGTATTATGGAGCTATCTTGCTAGGCTTGTCACCAAGAAATGTTATTTTTGCACATTATTTATTTTATTAGTTGGGGCATTATTAGGCCTAATTAGGCAAATCAAACCCCTTAGGGAGGTTATATATTGATGTGATGATAATTTCATTTGATCATCACTTGGATTTGGATCATTATCCCTTCTTGAGAATTTCGCTATAGCTCTTGGAGGACACAAATTGGAGATTCATGAATGTATTTTGATGTTTGGGTTGATGCTATTATGTTTTGGAGCTTCTCTCTTGCAAATGTAATGAATTGATAAATTTTTTCTGCCATGTAAGTTTCGTGTTTATGCGAAATTTTCATTAAATGTTTAATGTATGAAATACTACACCACGAAGCTGCTTGTGCTCTAAATTATGCGAAAATCTGAAATCACTTTGTAGTCTTGATCTATTGCATGTGTGATTCATTGGGCAAGGAAAACGAATGTTCCTAGGGATTGTCTTTGAAACCTAACCTTAAAACTCCATTCATTTGGCATGTCAAAGTATAAATCCTTGTTGTAGCTGGGTAGCTGCTTCACTAGGGCATGCAAAGCTACAATTAGGCTCCTTGATAGAGCGAAGACATTGAATCAATCTCATTCTTAACTCCATTCTCCCAATAGGCTAGGCACTGGTCTAGTCCTATGTGATCACCAAAACAAAAATCTTTCTTACCTCCTTTTCCTTTAAAAAAACGTTAACCCTAGTGTCTCCCAGGGCATCACATAAAATCAATTGTAGCCATCCAAAAGTGATGAAACTTGGTCTAGAACTGCGGTGGTGTGTCCTAGAAGGTCCTCCAAGTTTGAAGCCATTCTTACAGTTGAAACTCGAGTTTTGCCAAGCCCTAGTTCAAGAACCATTCTCCCTAGATCTCACTTTGTTAGTGCCTTCTTCAAGGATCATTGCATTAAACATTAAAGTCAGATCTTATCTCCTTGATCCTTTTCTTCTCCCTCACTTGGTCAAGACCCTCTGTTTGAAGCTTCACTCTGAATCCCTTGACCTTATTTGTTGTTTCAATATATCATCTCTCAATGTATGGGCCATGTAATATTGAATGCAATCTCCTAGGGATAATTCTACCTTTGAATTTATCTTGATAAGCCATCTCTTTTTGCAAAGCGAAGTATAAATTTTTAAGGTCACTTCTTCTTTCCCTAAAGGCCAAGAAAAGTAGTCCTTGGGCTTCCTTGACCAAGAAACGAAGTCCTTTCTCATTATTATCCTAGATTCCATTCTCCCCAGTGGATTAGGCACTGATCTACCAATAGGTGGTGACTCAAAGAACCATTTTTCTTCACCTTCCCCTCTTCATTCTAAGTCTAGCCATGCTAGGCCACCTGGGGCATCGCTTTCCCGACAAAGTAGCCATAGAAAAAATTCGACCTCCTGGCGCCTATTGCGCTGGTATGTCACTAAGGTCTCCTCCAAATTTGAAGAAATTCTGACGGTGGGATTGTGGGATATCCCAAGCTCTAGCTCTGAGATCAAACTTTGCCCTGGTGTTCCCTAGGCTAGTACCTCATATGATCAATTTAACACCTCTAAGTGAAAACTCTTGTTTTGATCCTTTCCGCTTCCTTGTCTGGGTTAATATCATCATTGGTTGCTAAACTCCCTCCCTTTAACCTAGGCTGGGTCCACTTGGTCCCGTGTGGTCCCATACCTTTGAAAAGTTAATCCTTCAAGAACTTCTTTGAAAGTCAAATTCAACAGGATTTTAGGGATTAGGAAACTCCTTTACAAAGCATATTCCTAAAAACGAGCCCATAAATCCTCATCCCCCTCTCCTAGAAAACTTTGTACGTTGTTTAAGAAGCAAGCAAGTGCCATTCTTGAGCCCCCCCTAGGAAAGGGTCCTTGAGATCACTTCACACCCATCTAGTTGACCTATCCTTTATAAGTGATTCTCTATATATCGACTCTCCTCCCATCGGTGAAAATCCGTAAATAGTAGGAAGCTTTAGTTGTGGTGACACTAGGCTTTAGCTTAATTATTGCTCTTGACCTAGCAAGTGCCCCTTTTAGGTCCTCTGCTAGTTTGAGCGGTAATATAGGGGAGCACATCTCAACCCATCCTATTGCCCACTAATCTTCCCAATAATGACCATCAAGAGTCATGTGGTAGATCACTTGCACCATAATTAGCTTGGGTTGTACACCCCCAAGTACTCTCTGAACCCATTGGCCAGACTTGGATCGGTATTCCCAACAAGCCCTGCTTATGGGTATGATACCAACTAGGGTATCCTCTACAAAGACCAAGATAGGGGAGAAACATCTCCAATCCTATGGGTAATAGATAGGGGAGCAACATCTACGACCCTATTGTTCAAAGATCCCTCAACCCCAGGAGCCCTACATCTCAACTCCTCACCTTGGGAGCTCAGAAAGGTGGGAAGAGCTAGCTTAGTGTTCTCAATCAGTCCTGTTCTCTATAGATCAGAAAGATATCATCGTGCTCATATCTTGTATCGACTTAATCGTCATGTTGCAATAGCTGCAGTCTCTTGTACATGTAGGATATCAAATCAAATATTATATTAGAATAAATATATATCACAAAAAGGATACCTTATTCATCCTCCCTCCATAGAGGTAGCAACCATAAGCTCAAGCTTGTCTCTTATAAGAACATTGTCTCAATATATGAAGACATCTTAATCCCAACTATATACGAGATTCTCTGCCAATTAGATCTCTCTCAATATTATTGCAATGTATCCCTGTCATATCTAGAACCTACTCAAACAACTCTCCAAAGAGCTTCTTCAACTTGCCTCACAACTATCCATGCTTGCAACGTTGTACCAACCTTGACAGTGCTTAAAGCTACAAACTTTTCATCCAAAAATATCATGGTAGATCTCATACTAAGGCAACACCAAGATGTGCTCATCAATAACGATCCCAAACATCATCAATACATCCACGCAGTCACATATCAGAGGATGAATATCTCAGATAAAAAATTGTTCGTCACATGCAAATATCTCGAAGGTTGTGTTACCCACCATTTTGTGGGTGATATCCCTAGGAGAAAAAATTTTCCGAGGACCAGCAGTGCCTTGTAGCCACCAACTAGCCCATTGTGCCATTTCTCTGCCACTTGAGCCAGCCATGTGGTCTCTCATCCATTTGTCATGATCGTATGTTTGAAGTTGGGTCTCTCGAACCTATAGGTATGCCTTGTCATTTGGTAATTGAGTATTGTAGCTTGCTTATCATGGACACTTATAGGAATGGATTAATGGGGGGATTTAACAGAAAGAGTGGGCTAGGTTTGTGCTCTTGTCCCCTAGACCTTTTTTGGATGTTAACCTTGGACCGTAGTCCTGTGGGATCTCTTTTATTGACCTTTGGGCTTTAGGGATTGTACTACATGGGAAACCTTGATTTTGGTTGTGTGGTCTCATTCTCTCATCCATATATATTACTCCCATTCCCCTAATTATAACCCCATTCATCATTTCTCCCACCCAAGTCCACATTCCTCCATTGGGTCCACATAGTGTTAGCCTTCCCCTTCCGCTTGCCCACACCTTGGGTCGGGCTTGGAATGATGCCCCAAAGGTTGATGTAGTTGAAAAGAAAAGTAAAAGTATAATTGGCCACATTCAACAGGAAAATTTACCACAAAATGCAAAAGATGGCCGGGACAAACACATTTAGCACGTGGGAAAAAGGCAATACATGAGTTTTACCCGATCATCATGGCCATCACCCTGGTTCCTACAAGCCCTAGATGAGCCTCCTTTATTATTTAGGAACCCATGATTGTCCCAACCCCCAGTGGGCAATGAACCTTCCTACCTTAAAGGGGGTATCCACTGCTATATCTCACTCATCATGCTCTTATCCCTTGAGCCCCAACAGTTGATTAAAGAAAAATCATAGGAAAAGACTCATAAAGAAGGGTGGAAAACTCGAGGCCGGGAAACCTCATATACCACGATTGCTCCCTCCTATACATTATATACCCAAGTGTGGGCTCCCCTTTTATTAGCTACCCTCGTATCCTAGCATGTGGCCCAGGGCTGCCCCTTTTCATCCCCTACTCCATTCATCTCTTTATCACATGACACCACCCTTTGAAGGATGTACCTTGGACATACTATCCCCTTTAGAAGTAGAAACCACCTAATAGGATACTTGGTTAACCCCATTTAGAGCTTGGAGATATTAGCACATGCCAAAGCCCACTATGGAAGAGCATGCCATTATGAAGTGCCCACCTATTTTCCATGGTTTGTAAGATCTTTTACTCGATTTCCTTGATGATTTGTTATATTGGAAAGCTAGGGGACACATTTGATTTTATGCATGATATCAGGTGGTCTCTATTTTGGGTTTGGTGTCCCTATACGGGGTCCTAACCGTCCAGAGGGCTACATTGGCACATGTAGGGTGTGTGTTGAGAGCCATGGTCCTCAACAATGGTAGACAACACTCCATGGATCCTTAGAGATGTCCAAAGATTGCTCGAGATTCACTTATTGGACGAGGATGATGCACTTGGTTCACCTTTGTTCAACCATCTCCATAGTTGTACCATGCACTTGGTAGATGACCTAGGACTTGTATGCTGATGTGGCATCACATACATCATCATCTGATCCCTTACAAATGGTCTACAAGCATCTTTGATTTACTTGGAGACCCACGAGGTCACTTGTGTGCCCTCACACCCATTGGGAGCACCACAAGTTTATTATGTGGAGAATAATGGGCCAACCCCTTGTCCATTACTTTTGGGAGTCCTATTCATCATTATGGCACTTATGGACTTCATCAGGCTTCTTAGAGGGCCTAATGACATGTATTATTGATAATTCAACCTCTTGAGAGTCTTGTTATTTTGTTTATTAGCTAGTCTGGTGGGCTTGTGTTAAAATTGGCAACTAGGGCCAAATTCCCCCTTGGGACAACTCATATGATGAAAATGATTATTAAAGGTGGTGGCATGTGGTAGAGGGATGAATGGAGTAGGGAATGAAAAGGGACAACCCTAGGCCACATGTTGGGGTACAAGGGTAGCTAGTAAAGGGGAAGACCACACTTGGGTATATAATGTATAGGAGGGAGCAATCGTGGTACAGGAGGTGCCTTGACCTTGATTTTTCCACCCTTCTTTTGTATGCCTTTTTCCTTTTATGATTTTTCTTTAATTAACTGCTCGGGGCTTAAGGGGTAACAACATGATGTGTGAGATATAGCAGTGGATACCCCCTTTTAAGGGGGGCAGTTCATTGCCCACTAGGGGTTGGGACATTCATGGGTTCCTATATAATGGAGGAGGCTCATAGAGCTTGTAGGAACCATGGTGATAACCATGATGATGGGGTAGAGCTCATGTATTAGAATTTGCCCATGTGCTAAATGTGTTTGTCTCGACCATCTTTTGCAATTTGTGGTACATTTTCCTGCTGAATGTGACCAATTATGCTTTTATTTTCTTTTCAACTGCATCAACCTCTGGGGCATCATTCTAGGCCTGACCCAAGTTGTGGACAAGGGGAGGGGGAAGGCTAACCCTATGTGGACCAAGTGGAGGAATGTGTACCTAGGTGGGGGAAATGATGAATGGGGTTATATTGAGCGGAAGAGGAGTAATATATATGGATGAGGGAGCGGGACCACGCAACCAAAATCATGGTTTCCCATGTAATACCATCCCTAAAGCCGAAGGGTCAGTAAAAGAGGTCCCATGGACTAGGGTACAAGGTTAACATCTAAAAATAGGTTTAGGGGACAAAAGCATAGACCTATGTTGCCAGGGCCAGGAAACGTGGGTTCGGGGATGGGGACGGGGACGGGTACGGGGATGGGGACGACATTTTTGGAAACAGGGTGCGTGGGTTCATCGGGTAATATAATAATATTAAATTTTAATAATTATGTTAATGTAATGATTCAATATTTCAAAAATTAAAATATATATACTATGAACTGTTTTTCCTGAACAAATTCTGAACCATTTAATTGGATTTTGTTGATCCATGGTGAAATTACATTGCAAGGGCAAGCAACACCATTGTTAGAGGGTAGATAATGAACTGACTTGAATGTTGTGTAGATGATTGAGTTGAAATACATTCTCACTGAATGGTTTATATTGTAAAGAATAACACAGAGCTATATTCAGTGTATGAATGCATTTATGTAATACCATTCATTAATGCAAAAAATGATGAAGATTTTCTGTGCTTTATTAATCTAATTGCAACTATTTCAGGTTAAAAGAACTGAAACGTGTACTTCTCATATTATAGTATATTGTATAAAAAATTAAAAATTTATCAAGTCTGGGCTGAGTAGAGGTAAGTTTGTGGCATTGTCATCTCTGTTTAGGGTTTCGATTAGGTATAGGAGTCTGCATAAGGAGGCCGAGGCTTGTTCCTTAGTGAACAGTGAGCTGTTTTGTGTAAACAGTGGCATGACTCAAGCCCTACACCTCAGCGTTTGACAACAAGGAGGAGGGACTATGCCGCAGCTGTAGGAGGCAAATTGAGTGTATAAAAGTGGACTGACAGTTGTGGCTCATGTTGCAGACAGTCCGAAACAGCAAGAAATTGTGACATTCATTCCGGCAAGCCTTTAAAAGCACTGTATGAGTTGTCACGTTATTGTAATTCTGCTTAATGTAGTTGAGCCCTTGTGGGTGTTCACTATTCAAATGTGTAATATAATGCACCTATATTTTTCACATGCGGGTCTTGTGAAACTTTTTCATGGAATAATAAAATTGAAAACGAAAACTTGTAAATACCACTGCCGTTGAAGCTGCTCTGTTTACTGCCGCTAAAGCTGCCCACTGCTGCTGAAGCTGCCCACTGCCGCCGGAAATGGTAAACGGGGACGGCTCAAGCCTCAACCAAATGGAAAAAAGTTAAATGAAATCACGTATTAGATATTTACTTGTGTGCGTACATAGAGAGTTAAAGTCTTAAAGATTTAGGGTTTTTAAAGTTTTTTACATTTGTTATAAGTTAAAACTTAATAATAAAATAATTTTTAATTTTTAATTTTTTTTTTAAATTTCAATAAAAAAAAATTATTTGAATATTAAATTTTTTAATATAGTTTTTTTATGAAGAACCCGAAGAACCCAAAGAACCCAAGAACCCATTAAAGGAGAAGAACCCAATTTTTTTTTTGAAGAACCCGGTTCTTCTGGGTTCTTCTGGGAAGAACCTGTACCCGGATCCGGTACTTGGGTGCGGGAACTCGGGACGGGTTCGAGAACCCCACCCCCAGGTGCGGGAACCCGTGCAACATAGGCATAGACCTAGCCCATTCGTTCCATCGAATCCCCTCATTAATCTATACCCATAAGTGTCCATGATAAGCAAACTATAATACTCAATTACCAAATGACAAGGCATACCTTTAGGTTCGGGAGGCCCACTTTCAAACATACGATCATGGCAGATGGGCAAGGGACCATGTGGCTGGCTTAGGTGGCGGAGAAATGGCACAAGAAGCTAGTTGCTGCCAGTTGAGGACCATGTTGGAGAAAAATTTTCTCCTAGGGATATCATCGACAAAATGGTGGGTAACAAGTTGAACTCTGATACCATATTAATTTTTCTTAGGTTTAGATTGTTCTTTCCTTTGATAATTGCATTTCATTATTTCCATATTTAAATTCACCCCATGTCATCATATCATTATTCGACAACATATGCAACTATGAATGAAGAACAATATCATCATCATTGCAGTGGAACATAAAGGAACACTAGAAGAAAAGCATTCACACAAAGAGACACCAGGATTGGTTGGAGATTAGGGAAAAACCCATTGTGGGGAATACCCTTTCAAATTTTTCTTCTTAATAGATTGTCATTGAAAGATTCAGTTAGGAGAAAGTACAATGATCCATATCTTCAACCATAAACCTATCCAACAAAATCAGCTATATAATATCCATGAGATGGACCCAACCATGCCAATAATCAAAACCCTAATTCAGGAACCTGTAATCAACTGTCACTGTCTGTAGATAATTGTCGAACTCTACAGTCAACGAGTGAAAAACTTCAGTCAACTTAAAATGCAACTTTTAGGTTCCAATCACAGGGAAGACGAGGTATGTGTGTGACTAAGAGCTTCCAATTGCTACCTTGAGGTTGCAAGCTTATGACTATAGTCGAAAATTCCCTTTGACAAGCTTGCGGCTGTGACCCAAAACCCTAGAAACACGCGCAAGCTTCAGACCCTGTAATCTCGGACCTGTACCAACCAATTGTTGAAATTTCTAAGTCTAACCCATTAGAAATCCCTACTGCATCTTCTGGTTTAAATTCTCCTACTTGTTTATTACATTAACAAGTTATTTATAAATATAAATATTGAAAATAAACACAGATGCAATCTTAACTCATATACAAATCATCAACTGAAATACTGAGACAAACACACAAGTGACACTGTTATTTTTGGAAAATCGTCCCCTAAAAAACCCAATGCGGGAAAACCAATGCAACAGCTCTTAGGGTTTTATTATTATGCAGATTTCTTGAGTACAACTAGGGTGCCGAACTAGCTCACCCAACAGAGATTGTTACACAACAGTAATACCTCTTCTCAGAGACAGTTATTCAGGTAGCCTGCCCCATGAAAATCCTTCTGACGCTTCTCCTAGGCTCTGCGTCAGCCCTGCTAGTCTCAACGTAGCTCCTGAACCCTCTGCGTCAACCCTCTGCCTCTTTGCATCAACTCTCTAGCCTTCTACGTCACCCACGCAGGCCCCTCAACCTCTACGCAACCTCTAGCTGCCTCTACGTTGCTCCTATTGCCTCTGCATCAGCCTCTTTAGTCACTGCGCTGACCCTCAGGGACTATCTCTGCCTCTTTGCTATGTACTCACTGCCTCTCGCTGCAACAGATCACTTGCTTGAATTTTCTCAGCAAACCTCGCTCCAGAAAATCAAACTCACTGATCAATCTTGGTGTATCTCCAACTGACCCTCAAGCCTCCTCTTGAGTCTTCAATGGCTGAGATTAAGTCCCTAATCAATGGCGAAGATTAGATTTGGCTTGATCCATGTCATTTAGAACATTCTCACCTAGATTTATATTAATACCCATTAATATTTTAATTTTCCTAAGTTTAGACTTAGGAACCCCATTAAAAATATTAATTATTTTAATATCTCTCTAACCGGGTGGAATTTCCCTAAACCATTTCTGGGTCTTGGCGATCTCATGTCCTATAGCCTCTCCACCAATTTTCATGGCTAAAACACTTCCGATGCTACCACAAATCAACACTTCCTCTTAGTGAGGAATGTGCTCTAGTAATGCTCCACCACTGAACATCACACTGATCTTCCGCATCAGTACTTGTGTTGATGCTTGGCTTGCCGCCCAACATCCACTACACTACTGCTTCCCATGGCTCTACCACTACCATTGCTACATATGTACTGTAACTCCCTCTCAACATGCTGCCCATGCTGCCCATAGCATTGCCACTGCTAATTGTTGCACTGCAACTCAGTTACCAAGATGTAAGTAACTGATCTACCCAAATTATGACATCCTTGTCAGTCTAGAAGCCTCCTGATGTTAAAGCTACCTCTGCTGCTATCCTATGCTCCCTCTATGCCTCTCCACTGCTGCAAACACCTTTGTGCCTCTCGCACTGCTGCAAACACCTTTGTGCCTCTCACATTGCTGCAACCACCTTTGTGCTGCTACAGACCTCTGCACTCTAGCACTGCCTCGTCACTCCATCACATCTTGCTTCTACCAACATCCGTCATCCTGCAAATGTCATTCGGTGCTCCTGTAGCCAGATATGATCCAAGAGTTTAGGTACCTCAAGGATCCTGCCCCTCATCTTCTGTAGTCCCCCTGACTACAGCTCGATGTCACCCCACCTCTTCTCTAGAGGTGCATGAGCACTGATGGCACAGTCGTCATCAGTCTCGACTTCTTTCTCCGCCTTAGCCGGAGCTGCCTTGGAGTCAGAAGCCTCTCCCTTATTCTTCTTCCTGGGACACTGGGTTGCATAATGACCCAACTCCCCATAATGGAAGAACTTCACCTTGGAGATATCCTTCTTCTTCCTCTTCCCCTGTTGTCTCGTAGATGCCAGCGCCCCCTCCTCCTCCTCTTTCTTGATTCGACCTCCTTTGCCACTACTCCCTGCCTTGGTCAACCGTTTGTTCTCTTCTTGGCGAAGAGCTGCCCACATTTCTTCCCATCCTGGAAGAGTAGCTTTGCCCAAAATGCCTTGGACAAATGTCTCCCACTCCTCGGAGACTGCATTCAGGGTAGTCCTCACCATGAACTCCTGATCCGGCATGGCCCCTATGGAAGTAAGTTGGTCCCGAATCTCCTGCAATTTGAGGAGGTATAGATCTATCCGCTCCCCCTTCTGCATTTGATATGACTGCAACCATTTCTCTAATAGCATCTTCCGCTACACAGAATTGCCCTGATACAATGTCGTCAAAGTATCCCACATCTCCGTTGCCGTGTTCTTTTCGGCAATATGTGGTACGACATGATCCTTGACCCCATCAAGGGTTATGCATTTTGCCCTCGCCATTGCATCCTCATACTTCTCATTATCAGTTGGGTATGCTGGAATAGCCACGGTTCTCAAGGCGAAGCCCTTGATGTGATGTCTATCCAGCACTGACAGGATCATGGCCTTCCAGATGACAAAGTTGGAAGCCCTGCCCAACCTGTCCTAATCCCTCAGTCCATTCACTGCCATCTCCGCTCCTCTTTTGGACTCCCTCTGAGTTTCGACTTCCCTCCTAGAAATCTCCCTCTAAGTCTTGATTTCCTTGTTGAAAATCTTCCCCCCAAATGTCGAACCGCTCTTCTCTAATCGTCTTTGCAACTGCAACTGGGATCTGGATTTCTTGGCTAGAAATCTGTCAAGACAACGACTCCCTCTACCTTGGTTTTGTTCCGTTAGGTACTGTTGTTTTGCTCTAACAGAAACATCACCCCACCAGCTCCACAATTTGCCCACAGCTCCCTAGGCCCCAGCAATTGAAGAAACTGAGCCTTCCAGCTCTATGCAATTTCGACAAATGCTGAATCACTCCTATGGCCAATTGCATCAAGCCTACCTGGCAGAGTAGAACAACGTGGCTCTTCGTGAGCCTCTTCTACCTCTCTTTGCCTCTGCGCTAGCCCTCTCTCTATCTCGAAATGATGACGCAAGTCCTCTGCGTCACTCCTCTGCTGCCTTCTGCTTAGGAGCAACTTTGTCTCTCAAGACAGCTGCTACTGCTGCAAATTTATGATATCACTGGTGCCTTTAGTCCTCCTGTGTTCTGTAATCCTCTGATACCATGTTGAGATTTCTAAGTCTAACCCATTAAAAATACCTATTGCATCTTCTGGTTTAAATTCTCCTAGTTTTTTACATTAACAAGTTATTTATAAATATAAATACTGAAAATAAACACAGATGCAACCTTAACTCATCTAGAGATCATCAACTGAAATACTGAGACAAACACACAAGGGACACCATTCTTTTTGGACAATTGTCCCCAGAAAAGCCCAATGCGGGAAAACTGGTGCAGTAGTTCTGAAGGTTTTATTATTATGCAGATTTCTTGAGTACAACTAGGGTGCCGAACTAGCTCACCTAACAGAGATTGTTACACGGCAGACGGATATTCAGCTAGTGTTCCTCGTGAAAATCTTTCCAACATTTCTTCTAGGCTTTACGTCAGCCCTGCTAGCCTAAGCATAGATCCTGAACCCTCTGCGTCAGCCTTTTGCCTCTCTGCGTCAACGTTCTACCTCTTTGTGTTAGCCTTCT
Organism: Pinus taeda; assembly: GCA_000404065.3. Classification (NCBI taxonomy): domain Eukaryota; kingdom Viridiplantae; phylum Streptophyta; class Pinopsida; order Pinales; family Pinaceae; genus Pinus; species Pinus taeda. Next base: position 137,768 of record APFE030837773.1, on the reverse strand, counting down.
GCCTCTCTGCGTCAGCGCTCTGGCCTTTTGCGTCACCCATGCAGGCCCATTAGCCTCTGCGTAGTCTCTAGCTGCCTCTATGTGGCTCCTGTTGCCTCTGGGTAGCTCTGGCTGCCTCTGCGTCAACCTCTTTAGTCATTGCGCTAACTCTCAGGCACTATCTCTACCTCTCTGCTATGTATTCATTGCCCCTTGCTGCAACAGATCACTTGTTCGAATTTTCTCAGCAAACCCCGCTCCAGAAAATTGAACTCACTAATCAATCTTGGTGTATCTCCAACTGACCCTGAAGCCTCCTCTTATATTCTTTCTGTTGAGTCTTCAACGGCCGAGATTAAGTCCCTAATCAACGACTAAGATTAGATTTGGCTTGTTCCATGTCATTTAGAACATTCTCACCCAGTTTTATATTAATACCCATTAATATTTAATTTTCTTAAGTTTAGACTCAGGAACCCCATTAAAAATGTTAATTATTTTAATCTCTCTAACCGAGTGGAATTTCCCCAAACCATTTCTGGTTCTTGGAGGTCTCATGTGCTATAGCCTCTACACCAATTTTCATGACTGGAGCACATTCGATGCTACCACAAATCAACACCAATCTCCGCGAACTTCCCTCAGACCTGTGCGAGCCAAACCAAAAAAGAGAACAGAAAAATGCTCTATAATGATGTCCAAATGAGGTTCACTTGACTTGTATTTATAGCCTTCCAATGGTGTTCAATTTGCTTTAGGTCCGACCGGATCAAATGTGCACATGTGGGCTTTAATTCAAAAATACACTTTCCCTTGTCCAAATGGAGCGTTGCAATAGTCAAAATTGGTCCTCTTGAAATGAGGTATCTTGTCCCATGGTTGGAATTTGTCATTGAGCTGCCAAATTGACAGTTGGGAAGATCAACAAACAATAGGATAGCTGTGATCCTTACCTCACCGTAAGGAGTATCCTGCCTTTTGTCCTTGGATAGAGGGTGGTAGCTTGAGCTCCCCTATGATGTCAAATTCTTCTTCTTTAGATCTGAGAGTGTTCAACAGATGAACATAGATGAGCAGAGATGACATTTGACTTGATGATGACGAGACATTTGAGATGGGACTTATGATGCAGCCAAAAATTTCGCCCTAGCTAAGAGGGAGTGTTAATTTGGCAACTCAAGAGCAAATTACTTTCTTTGGACATCCTTCCTCATCTGGAGAAGACCCTCTTCTCCCTTGGAAGAATTTAATTTGGTCAAGGAAAAATATGTTTTTAATGTGAAAACTCACATGGGCACAAAAATTCAAGTCGGCCTAGACAGGGAAAAACCACCTCCAAAATCAGATATAAATACAAATCAAGGCAACCTCATTTGGACATCATCATCACACATCTTCTTCTTCTTGGAATTTCGTACAAGTCTGAAAATTGCAGGACCCTTTCACACGTGTGAGGAGGAGAGAGGAAATTTCTGATTCGGCTGAAATTTGTCTTGGACCTGCCTTTGACCAGTGTGGACTTTTTGGAGTTTTGGAATGGTTTGACTTGATTTGACTTCACTTTTTGGATCTATTTTGGAGGCTGAATTCTTTGGCATTTGGAGGACTGTTTTGTGACTGCTTTGACTGCATTTTTACCAGCATTCAAGGCTGTATTTTTTGAGGGTTGACTGAGCTTTTTTGAAGGCAAGTTGACTGTTGACCGTTGACCATTTGGGACTGCTGCTACTGCTGTTGACTTTGACCAGAATTGCAAATTTGACTTGTTGACAAGATTTGACTATTGGGCTCATCATTTGGATATTGGTTAGTTGGTTTTGTTGGATAGTCAAAAGTTTGACTTTGACTTTTGATTGATGAATTGGAACATTGTAATCTCTCTGCTGAACATTTGATGACAATCTAATAGAAGAAGAATTTGGAAGGGTTTTCCCCCTTTTGGGGTTTTTCCCTGGTCTTTGACCAAATCTGTTGTCTCTTGTTATTGCTCTTGATTGTCTTCTATTGTACATTGCATTTATTATTCTATTTAGACTTGCTATTTGTTATTGGAAGACTAAATTGATTTGAAAGTGATTACTAATTGAAGAAAAAATTGGGCTAAGTGATTGTAATAACATAGAACTGTGGGAAATTAACATGTGTAGTATTGGATAGCAATCTCCATCATAGGAGATTTTTTTTCTTAGGGATACTCATGCATATGGATGGGTAATAGTCTGCAGTTTTTCATATGTGAGGGTATCAGGTGTGCATGCAACTGTTGGCTAAAGGTTTTTTGCTTATCAAAGATGCCAAACTGTTAGAGCTTGATGCATAGTTGGACTATTTTTTTTTTTTTAGCTTTAGTAGTATGAAGGAAGAGGATATAAGTGCCATTGTATATACCCTGCCACCCAATGCTTTTCATTTCGTTGATGTAAATATATTTATGTGAAGATAAGAAGTATTTAATTTTAAAAAAGTGCCATCTTTAGTTTCGAACCTATGCCAACATATGGTAAAACTTAAAAGCTGTTGTTTACTACAACAATTCAACCAGAGGAGCCTATTATAATTGCCATTTTTCACTTCTTATGTCCTATTGCCTAGTTGTTTTCCTCAGATTTTTGTTCCTTGCAGCATTCGAACACATAAACAACGTAATGGAATATATCATACCACACAGTTTTCTTTCTTCATCGATCCTTTGCATATGGTAAAATTCTAGTTGCATGGGTGCGAAAGTGCAAGGACAAGGTCAGGTTCTCCCCCAAAGCCCTAATCCTTCACATACCTCACACTCTTATGTACTCAAAAAACTAATTTCCCTCTGATTTTTACCATTTCATTTCCAGCAGTGGGGGAGAACAGTCCAGCAGTGAAGGCATATCAGTGCTCAATTTTGGCTAAACATTTGTGGACAATTATGGACAGTGAAGTGGTGAAGTGCACTGAATGTACTAATGTAGTATGGTATATGTACTTTTCCCTTGGTTTAAATTTTCAGGACTTGAGAATGAGACCTATTAATGTCAATTTTAAATTTCAATGATACGATCAAGTTGGCCATTCTTCATTTTTGTATGATTGTTAAAAACTTTAATGAAGCAATGTGCTTGTTTTTGTTGTTGCAGAGAATGACATTATGCATTGTGCATGTTTTCAATCTTTTTATAGATTTTTCATATATATTATAAAATATATATGGTTACAGTGTGCCCTTGATGAACACCATTCCCCCGTTTCAAAATATGTTGCCCCTCTTGCCATCCCCATCCCCACATCCGAAACCAAGCACCCTGGCAGCTTAGGTAAAATTCCATTCATTAGTGCATCATTAATCTCAGGGAAGTAGTACTACCCAAGGATATCCATATGCTAATGAGTATAAAATAATTTCTTTTGCATCAGCATTATTGATATCGGTTTATCTAACATTAGTTCTATCAATAATGGCCACTTTAAGAATTTGGCTTCTTTGTGCAGGTTGATATGTCTGGGTATAGGCGGCCAACGGTATTACTAGAATGGATGGGATTGAATGCCCTTCTTATATATGCTCTTGCAGCATGTGACTTGTTTGCTGCAGCTATGCAGGGATTTTATTGGAAATCACCTCAGAATAATGTTGTGCGTATTCCTTTTTCATCGCCCTTTTAATTGCAGAATATGCATCTACTATCACCTAAAAGAATAGATAGCAGGAATAGGAGAATCATTCTTAAATACAACAAAATTTTAATGGAATGCTTGCAAAAGTACTATATAATTTTGCTGCATGTACATTTTTTTGTGTGCCATTATAGGACTCTTAAGGACAGTCTTGTATGTATCTGCCAGTTATTTTATGTTGTAAAAGACACCTCGTTGCATCCATCAGACCGAAATCACATTTTAAGATTTACTGATACATAAAAGGTATTAGTGAATTCCCAACAATATTTAATAAAATGTAATTGGTTTATTATCACAAAATAAGATGCATAATTGAAAGAATTTCAGCATTCAGAAGTCCCTTGAATGCTAGGATTATAGTGATGATTTCTAGTCGTAATCTGACTGTAATATACATAAAGGGAAGAATATATATTTCCTGATCTTTGCATCGTCTCACAATATCTAATATTTCTGATTATAGAGCCATATCAATCAGGACTAAGCGATTCTGTAATCACTATCTAACTCTTCAATGACATCTTTCTAAATGCATGGTGCAATTGCTGGGTCATCTGCAAATTTTGAAATGGTTTTATTGCTAGAAGGGAGGCTGGTTAAATTTTGTAGTGAGACCCCATGAATCTCACCCTGGTTTTTGCATGTTGAGAAGAATGTATAAGCTATGTAAAATGTTTAGATCCAATATAACCTAAACATAAAATTCGTACCAATTTCAATTGCATTATGCATGACCACTGTTACCCACCAAAATGGGTAACCCCTAGGGGAATTTTTTTTATCTTATTCCTGACAGACAACCAGCCAGCCAGCAGCCCCTGACAGCCACCACTAGCTGATGACTGCCATTATATCTCCACCACTTTCATCAGCCATATACTTCTCACCCATCCGACATGAGCACATAGAAGAAGGTGGGCTTCTGATCAAAAGGTAATTTAATCATTTTGCAATCAGGTTCTTATGCTTGTTTCTATTTGGGCATTTGATATGGATTAGGGGGTGATCCAAAAGGAGGGGTTTTGACCATGATCTTGTTCTCTCAACTTAAAAGGGGGGTTAATCTTCGATCCTAATCCAGCGGGACCTCCCCTAATGGCCCAATGGGTATAGGAAGGACACTACTTGGGAAGCCTGGATTGAGATAGCATTGTTCCATTTAACCTATATATCATACTTAACACCTTCCATCTTACATTACAAAACCATGTCACATCCACTCTCTAGGTTCAAGTTTCAATTGACCATTGGTTCTTTGGGATTTGGCACCCATACATCCTCATACTTGGGTATAGCTTGGAAACCTTGCCCTGGGAGGTTGATGCAGCTGAAAGAAACAGAAAAAGCACATCATGGCCACAAAACAAAATGAAAAGAAAGAAAATCAAAATGCAAAAGATGGCCATGGACATACACATTAGCACGTGGGCAAAAGCCTAGCATGACCTCTACCTCACTCATTATGTCCATCAGCTTGTTCCTGAGCACATGTTGCTCCATTATATCAAAAGAAGGAACCCTTGCATGTCCCAACTGCGATGAGCGATGAACTGATTCATCACTAAGAGGTAATTAACTGCCATATCATTCAAATTAAGCTCTAACCCTTGAGCTATGAGCAACAATACAAGGAAAGAATCAAGAAAAAGTAAAAGGTGCACAAGTGGGGTGGAAAAACAAAGGCCAAGTTGTTAACCCATTCATCCACGATTGCTCCCTCCTCACATACATCCACTCAGGACGTGGATCCCCTATCAGCCATTCCCTTTGACAATGGCACTTGGCCATGAAGTTTTCTCCCCTCTGTACCATCATTATTGTTTGCTAATACCTATCAATTGAAGGGTGGACTGAGGAAATGTTACTTCCCCCTAGGGGCAGGAAACACCTAATAGGGTTGTCCATTAGCCACTCCTACCTAGGGAGAAAACATCATTGTGAGTTCAAGGCCCTGATTTTGGAAGGGAATCCCTATTTGAAGTATTAAATAGCCCATTGCATTCAAGCTTGGTTCACTTAGATGAATAATGATTATTATACCTAATGACTAGTTTCTTTCACTAGAATCTATGATGTGATTGTCAAGTGGTTCAACAACCCATATCTTGGGCACCTTACCTGTAGGTGCCCAAGCCATTTGAGAAGTATGTTGGCAATCATAGGTGAAGCATTGAGAGCCTTGGTCCTTCGAGCAACAGTAGCACATTACACATGACCTTGGGCACCTCCTACACCCAGGACGTTCTGCCACTTTGTACTACATTTGATGATTCTTAAAGATGATACACCTAAGACCCAACATGCCCCCAAGTCGGCCTTAGCACCATATGAGGGATGGCAGCAAATTCAGAGCCCATATGAGGATGGTCTCACCTTTGACACTGGAGGGTTTATTTTATTATGCAACAATTTGAGAATCATTACAACTAGTTGCCAACTGGAAAACCTCTGCTTATCAACTGGCAAAATAAGCTAGAGATCCAAGATCTCCTCTACTAATCAACTCAGCCTCCTCTACCCCGCTCGCACCCTACACTGGAAACTCACACTGCTGCCTGCAATACACACTATAGCATTTGAGTGACTTGTACAACCCTGGATCTGCCTCCAACTGGGCCATCTTGCCTACCTCTGCTTCTAGAATGAATTTGCTCTACCTTTCAGACATTGATCCGACCTTACAACCATTGAACAAACCCTCTTCTAAGAACTCACACTATTGGACTAGCTAACTCGCACTGCTCAAATCGACCTCTTCTGCAGATAATTCGGCCTCCTCCTTTCTTGTCTCTTGACATTGGAAAACTGAGGAAAATCTCCTTTGAATCTCTGTTCCCAAATCTCCGTTGCTCCCTCTCTCTGATGTTCTTTCCCTGGCTCAAACTGTGCCCTCATTGAATAATGTGAACTGGAGAATTCAATCCCTGTTGCTCACAATGATCACACTAATGCTATCTCCAAGCCCTTCGACCTGCTCCCATAATATTTCATTGGAGTCTTAATGGCCACGATTTAATCTCCATTGATGGCTGCGATCAATTAGACTCCATGAATAGAAGCCTCTAGAGCAATCTTGAACATCCTTAATTAATAAACTTTTAATTTACCAATTTTCCTAAGTTAGAGCTACGAAATATTTTAATTATGGCAAATTAATTTAATTAAGGTGTTTCCCAAGCTTATCTCGTGAACCTTTTCTGGGTTTTGGAAATCTCGTGTTCCTTAGCCTCTTAGCATCATCTGAGACTAGAACACATGTCTGATGCTACCATATCCATCAAAAACTAACAAGGAAAACCAATAATCTTTCCTTATGAGAGAGAGAGCAATTCATCCAAATTGTACATCAGAGTATTACAGTCAAAGGTCAACCATTGACCACATTAAATGCCAAGTCAAAATTAGTCAAAAGAGAGAGGAGAGTCAACGATTTGCTCACTGGTCAAAGTTTGTACAAGGGGTCGAATTTCGGCCTAAGGCTACTAGTCAAAGGGACGAAATTCAGTCATGCAATTCCATAGAAAGGTTCGGTCAAACCTCAAGTTTAACCTGCAGTCAAACCTCAGTCAGCACCCAAAACAGAAGCAGAAAATAGGTCAATGAGTAGTCCAAGATCCTAAGAAGATTCGACCTCCAATCATAGTCAAAGATTTGGTCAAACAACAAATAAAAGAACCAAGTCAACATTGGTCAACGCAGAGATAAGAGAGGTCAAACTTCACTAGAAAACTTTGTCTTCTTCCTCCTTTGCATGTGCGAACAAAATTCCTTGGAATAGGTCGAATTGATGAGTTGAAGTGATGCAAAATGGAGGAGTTGAATTGCCAATGTAAAGAAGACCAATCAAGTGGGTTTTGACCTTGGGTCAAACCCCTTAAGTGGTGGAGCCGACTTGGACAACTAAATGAAAAATTATTTCTCCTTTGATTTTGATGATAAAAATACCGATCGCAACTACAATTTCTTAATAGTTGTATGGTTGGGAAGTTGCATCATAGGAGAAAAATTCCCCCCTAGGGTTACCCATGTTTATGGATGGGTAACAAGAACTTCATTAACCATGTTGAAAAAAGAGAAATATTTGACTATAGTGGACACAAAATAACATTCAAAATTGGAAAAACATAGCAACCACACCATAACCAATTTGTTCCAATAAACTGATTTTTAAGGACTATAAAAGAACTATTGAAAAAAAACTTATATACACACACACACACACACACACACACACACACATATATGCGTCCCCTAGCCTTCTAGGGCAAAAACCCCCTAGAGGGGAAAACCCAATCACAAATTCTTCTTTCAATAGATTCAAGATGAGACGACCAAGGCCATTACAATCTAGACTAGAGACTCCTTCCATCAAGTCATCCTTGTCACTGTAATGCTACCGAGAGATCATTACTGTAATACCAAGACCTCCTCACTATAGTTACATTGAACTCTTCTCATTGATGTTACACCGAGACCGAGTTTTCACTGGCACTGTGTTATGTAACAACACTGAAACTGTGATAACACCTCACTGTGATAACATTGAGAGATAGCTCCATACTGTTATAGCACCTTCATGTGATAACATTGTCTTACTGTAACAACACCGAGAATATGCTTGTACGCCATCTGAATTTCTCACTTTAATAACAACTAGACTCTCCTTCTGAGATGACACCAAACCTTCCTTTCAATAGATACGAACTTCTGTGATTACATCGAGAGTATAAACTGTGGCATTCGAACTTTATTTTAGAGAGATCCGAACTTGTCATTCTATGATTTATGCGAGCTTCTTCTTCTGTGATGATCGAACCTTTCTTTAGATATATATGCAAGCTTGTTGTTCGAACTGTGGAATGGTACACCCTCCTATTTATGCTTGTTTTTCCATAAATGAGCTGAAATGATATTTGAGGAGTAGTGTCATTGTTTTGAGCCGACATGAGTTTGTTTTAGAGTAGCGGACTTGATGAGGATTCTTTTGAAGCCAACAGCAAGGAGACCTTGATGGAGGAGTCTTCAAACAAAATCTTTGACTTTGACAATTAACCTAAGGCCTTCAATGGAGGCTTGACCTAAGACATTTGACCCAAGACATTTGATCCAAGCATGAAATCCATGCTTTAATAAGTCAATTTCAATAATAAGAAAATTCTTTTGACAAATATATTACATTTTGACTTCCAAGTACAATTATGAAGACCGAACCTAGTTACATTTTCCAACACTCCCTCTTAACTAGGGAGGTATTCATATTTACATATAATCAAAGTGGTACATGGAAGATCTCAAACCACATCATCTATGAAGAATTTCAGGGATCGCAATGCCATGGACTAGATTCCTGACCAAGGCAATCTATCCATTGGTCTTTCAACAATTTAGGCACCGCAATGCCACACACTAGATTCCTGACCAAGGAAATCTATCTGGGTGGGACTAAACATGGGCTCAAGCTTTTAGCCTCTATAGGGACCATCAGGCTTACTTGCTAACCATCAACCCAAGGATCCATGTGTGTATCCAAAAATAGAGCTCTACAATCAACAACACCTTTCCAACTTCTGGACATAGACATCAACACAAAGTGTCGGCCAGATGTCCTCCCAGGCAATGCTTCACTCACAAAGCCTCTTGTTGATCCAGCAGATCAAGGAGAACGAATCTCTCCCGATCAAACTGATCGATAACCAACATGCTATCAAAACCTTCGAGAGATTTACCTGTACAAACACAACCCTAATCAATAATATACTTTCACATGTACATAATCAAATACAAACCTTCAGGGTCTTCCAGACAACAGATGTTGCTTCTCATCATAGTAGGACTATCAACCGAATCTTGACAGAAGATTCCTCAATCATACACATTCCTTTCCTACTTCATATTCATCAACATATCTTTCAAAATGCATTCTCTAATCAAAGCCTCCCTCTCAACCAGGGAGCTTCCCTTTATCCAAGCTCCCTCTTAATCTCAGGGAGATCTTTCTTATTCAGGCTCCCTCTTAACTTAGGGAGATCAACTTCTTTACTTCAACATCAGAGAATCTTTTGTGGCTTCCAACCATTTCATCAAAGTTATCATCATCCACATCATGCTTATCAACGAACATCTTCACCATATTGAAGATTGTGTACCTGCACAACTTAGATAGAAAGTACATCCAAAACTATAAAAGCATGAAGTTAGCCATATCAGAATTATGGAAGCATTTCAACCTTATATATATCAGATACCAAAACAAACAAGAGACACATACTCTTCAACATATTGCTAGGGACTTTGTCATAAACCCTAGACTACTTAAATAACATCTTTCATTACATCTAGGGTTTCAATGTTTCTTCCAAAGGTATGTCACACCCTACTACAATATATAAGAAACCCTAGAAACATTTCAAACAAATATAGATCTACAAAGCATCTAACAACTTTCACAATTCATATGTTAGACTTCCCACTAAGGTTTCATACAAATCCTAGATTTCATACAAGAGAATTAATCAATAAAAACCAATCACAACTTAGTCATCAACATGACCGACTTCCACTAGGGTTAGTTGCAAACCCTAGATTTTTCAATCAACTATCAATCACAACTAGAACTCAGATTTCAACAATCTTACACAAATCTCAAATTATCACATTGTCATCATACGTTAGAGATTTTTACTTCTACTAAGGTTTAACTTAAAAACCCTAGAATTTCATTTTCACAACCTCAACAATCATTATAGTTCTCAGATTGTTATATCACACATACTAGAGAATTTAACTCCTACTAGGGTTTAGCTGCAAAACTCTAGATTTCCAAATATCATCATCCTAGAATCTCATAAGGACTTATATTAAATCCTAAGACTTATGACCTTCAATAATTAGGTCAACACATATCTTTGAATTCATTATCATGCATAAGCATGTCATATGTCAGATGTCATGAATACATTAGACATATACTGACCTAGACCAAGCTAGGGTTTCATTTGTAGGACTCCAAATATATAATATGAGTTTTGCTTATAAACCCAACCAAACCCTAAGGATCTAGAGTTTCATAGCAAAGCAAGCCCTAAAATACCCAAATTTCAAAGGTTTGGGATTTCTTTCAATCATCATTCAAACCTAACAAGTTAAGATTTCATGACATCATCAATAAAAGCTTCAAACTTCAAAAAAAAAAATTCTCAATAACCCCAAGCAGTGTTAGGGTTTCAGACATTAACATTCGCACACCCTTAGCTTAGGGTTTTCCAGAGAACCTGTCTAGGGCTCTACAAAATCAATTAAGAATAGAAGTGGGGTAGATTTATCAAGTGATGAATCACCCAAAATGAGAATCAATATGATTCAATATAGCTAGACATAACAATGTTAATAATGCAAACTTTAAAAATAGGATGATCATACCTTTAAGAGAATCTTGTAAGAATTATAGTTTGAGACATACCTGGAGATGTTCCTTGACAAACCTAATAAGGATTCCTTGAAGTGTTAGGTCATCATCTTTTATACTTGTAGAACATACTTACAAGCACAACATGTGATACCAAAGACATAATTTAATTTCTTAAGTTAGATCTTCTACATAATCATGGCGGAGGGATATTGTTGTTGCTCTGATACTAATTGATGCCAAGGTTTTGCCAAATTATTCTTCAGAAAACAATTTGTGTTAAAATACGAAAGTTTACACAGTCATCTAATGGGATTGCAATCTGATTTGAAGAAAAAATAAACCCCTTCATATCCATTCTATTTCCTCAATTGATAGCAAGACTTTGGGTTTAACAATACCATTTCAATGACTTAACAACCAGTTGGAATCATCCTCCATCCTGTGTTCCAATGTTTTATTTTCATGATGTAATACTGAATTGACAATTATCAATTAAGCGCTGGAAATTATTGAATTTCTTCTATGCGTGAATCTTGACTGCAACAATATTATCACTCACACACAAATTTTACAGAGTAATCAATCAAAGGTTGGATCATATCAGTTCAATCAACTAGTATGCAAAAATTTTAATTCTGGACGTAACAACTTTTCATTCCATTGTAACTCCATTAGAAAGAACCACTAGAAAGAGTAGTAAATGGTTACTTGGAATATGCATCAAATCAACAAGTCGTTGACTGTATATTCATTTACAATATTCCACCAAAACCAAAATAATATCATATCTTGAAAAATATATTACAGCAAGATAGTTTTTTCCTTCAATGAATTAAGAGAGAATTCATAATGGAAGGAATTAGCTTTTTCCTTCTCTTACACTCATACTTCTAATCCTTATCTAGTTCTCCACATACTAATTTATAAAAATCATTCTAAAATCTAAAATAGGATCAAGATCCTAATATGTGGATAAGACCCATTATTTTAGTAACTAATTTGATAAAATAAAAACTACGACTACTTTTTATTTGCTAGCCTAATCTGTAATATTCGATGACAATGTTTCTAGAGTCCGACTAATTATTACAAAATTAAAATCATTGCATGAGGAATCCAACTTTCTCAAAACAATAATAATGTTTATAAAAGTTTGTCGATGCTCCTGCATCACTTGGGGAAGACTTCATCATGCAAAACTTTGCTTGTTTGACCTTCTTTGCTCCAAAATTGAGGATTCAACCTCTTTTCTTGCAAACAGCTAGTTGGTTGAGGTGAAACTTGCTTGAGAATAGGCTTAAAATTGACTTTTTGACCTTGAAATGTCCTTGGAGCCTCACATCATCCACATGTTTCCATAACTTTACTTGATGTGGGCTATTCTTTCCTTCAAGAGAACTTGTAGCATAAAAACTATGGCTGAACAAGAAAAACTTATAGTTTGAAAACTTGAATGTAAAAATACACGAGGTATTTAATAATAATAATTTATTAATATATAAAATTGTATAAGATGATTTAAGATGATTTGAATGTTATAATGAGGCCCTACTTTTATACCTCAGCATGTGACCTTTCATGAACGGGCATGTCTTTTAGAAATGCCCTTTCACCTAACTTAATGACTATTTAACCTAATAAATATTTAATTATTTAATATTTATATTTATTTAATTGTTATGAATTATATTCATAACATAGCCCCTCCCTTCAGAAGCTTTGTCTTTGCAGTTGCCGTCTCGACATATGGAAGGTGGAAGGTCTCTGTGAGTGGTGGCTTAGTGTCTATAATTTGCTAATAACTCTATTTTGAGTCCAAGGTTGTCTTCTTGTGTTCCCTTCTCTCTTCTTTTTTTTAATATATATATATATATATATATATATATATATATATATATATATATTGTAACTCTAATTTTTTTTTTCCCATGGAAAAAGTCGTAATTTCTATTAATATATAAGAAATTACATTTTGTAGATGCCAAGGCATATTCATATGGAGGCAATATTGCCTGTCAAGATACAAGACACTTTGCAAAAATAACTTAACTGCTAATCTCAAATGCTCTTTGCAGGGAGCCAGTCATCAACCAAGTTGAAACAAAACATTCCTCAAACAGGAGGAGGAATAAAACCAAAAATGATATCTTCTCTACGCAGAGAGAGTTGTACTGTGTGTCAAGTCCAAAACTGTAATATTTACAACCGCATAAATAGATATAAAAAACATGATATCTACACTGTTAACAGTAATAGTTGGGCTTATTGCCCAATCCGTCCATGGTCAACAAACGGTCTGTGGTAGTATTGATGGTAGGTACCATCAATTTCCTCCTATATCAGCCAGTCATCGTCCTGTAGATGCGCTGCCTCTTTTGATAGTTGATCAGCCTCCGAATTCTGTTCCCTGTAAATATGTCGACAGACAAATGAGTCAAAAGAGGATATCAATCTTCGAGCTTCTCCAAGTATGTGTCTCAATGTATATGCATTACAATGTGATGAATTGTTGAGCCAGTCACACAATTTTTGAATCACCATATAACTGTAGATGTCTGCAATGATGTTCTAAGGCGAAGTATATGAGGTGTTTGGCAGTGCTAAGCTCAGCAAAATTGTTTGTACCCCTGCCCAAGTTGATATGGATTTTGTATTTCTGAGAGGCATTCAGGAGAAGTATGGCTCCTCCCCCACACCCTGCCTTCTGAGCAGAACAATCAAAATATGCCCAAGGTTTAGAATAGTCAATGCTTTCAGAAGTGATGGTGCGAGTAGGGGCAGAATTTTCATCCTCAGGTAGAAGGTCATATTCAGCGATAGTATGGTGAAGTATAGCTGGCCAGTGGGGGTCTTTGAGGTTGAAGATAGAGTGATTTCTAGCGATCCAGATGGCCCAGCAGGCTAGAAGAGGCAGATTTCTGGCTTTGCCCCTATGATCATGACACCAAGCTTTCCAAGCTTCTTGTATGTTGTTGCCTTGCCAAGTGTTGAGAAAAGTATAATGAGAAGAGATACTATTCCGAAATTCTCTGGAGGATGGGCAGCTAAGGAAGAGGTGCTCTGTGTTCTCTTCATCTAGTCGACAAAGATGGCATCGAAAAGGTCCATGAAAGGATCTTTTCATCAGATTAGCACCGGTAGGGATCTTGTCAAAAAGAATGTTCCACAGTAAAAGGCGGGCGCGAGGGGCAACCTTGAGCTTCCAAAAGGATCTCCAATTCGGGTCAATGATTTGAGGTTTGTGTGGATCCATGAGTCTAATGTATCCTTCTTTGGGAGAGTATAAGCTGTTCCTTGCGAATGCCCAGATTATCTCATCCGGTTCCTCAGTCAGTCGTATGTGTGCCTGAACGAGGGCTTCAATGTAGTGTTGCCATTAAATACTCCAGGGCTTGGGGATATCCAAGTCGAGAGCCGATTTCCATGCCTGATGTAGAAATGTGGTACTTATCCAGTCCCCGATATGCTTTATATAAATGATGCCTCTATCGTTCAAGTACCTTACCAGTTCGGCTGTCAATCTGTGAGCGTTTCCACATCCCACCCATGGATCAATGCCTATACGAACAACATTCCCTTCATTAATTCTCCAAGTGATACCCTGTTGCAATAGGGGTAATGCATTCATCATCGCCTTCTAAATGTTGGAAACGCTGCTGTTCGAATGTTGTGTCTGTCTGAACCAATCCATCAAGTTCATGGGCCATATATATTTTGCTTGAGCAACCCTAGTCCAGAGACTGTTGGAGGTGATGAGTTGCCAGCCTAGTTTAGCTGCCAGTGCTTTGGAGAACAGGTCGAGCCTTTTTATACCCCATCCTCCCCAACGTTTAGGTAATGCAATCCTGTCCCACTTGACCCATGCAAAGATGTTCCCTGGTTGGTTGCCCTTCCATAAGAATCTGCAGCAAATCCTTTGTAGTCTGCTCAGGATGCCTTTTGGTATCCATGCTAGGGTCATCTAGAACACAGGTGTGGCTTCAATAACAGCCTTAATGAGTACTAATCTGCCAGCCCGGGAGAGATATTTATGATACCAGATTTGTAGGCGTTTTTCTACTTTCGCAATAAACCACGTCCAATTTGCAATCCGATATCCAATGGGTTTTAGCCTGAAGCCCAGATATTTTAACCCATCTTCCAAGCTGAGGGTAGAGAAGGGAAATTGTTGGGTAGAAAAAATGGTCTCGTGTTGGGTGCATCCAAATATGGTAATGGTGGATTTGCCTTTGTTTATAGTCATCCCTGTAGCCTGCTGAAAGAGCTTGAAGATATTATGAAGAACAGTGGAATCTCCTAAACTGCCATTTAAGAAAATCAGGACATCATCAACGAATAAGAGATGAGTCAGGAAAAGGTTATCCAAGATCTTGATTCCAACCAACTGATTTCTATCACGGGCAGCAATGATGGCTCTGCTTAATCCTTCCATGATTAATAGAAATAGTAGAGGGGAGAGAGGGCATCCCTGTTTGAGCCCTCTCTCGGATAGGAAAAAAGGAGTAGCTTCCCCATTTAGTAAAACACTGTACGTAACATCCTTTATACAACTCATGATCCATTTAATGTACGCATAAGGGAAACCCAGGTGAGTCAATAATAATCTAATATATAGCCAATTTGCTCTGTCGAAGGCCTTCGAGAGATCCACCTTCAAGATCATGCCCTTTTGTTTCTTCGTCTGTAGAGTGTGGAGGAGTTCCTGAGCAGTGGCAATTGCCTCATGTATCTGTCGATGTTGTAGAAAAGCGAATTGTTCAGGTGATATATGCTTGGATAGAATAGGCTTCAGTCGATTTGCAATAATTTTCGCAATGATTTTAGAGATGGGCCTAAAATCATTGAAGGAGGTGGGGGAATCTGACTTCGGTATGAGGGCAATAAAGGTAGATTTAATGGCTGTGGGAATGTTGCCACTTCTTCTACAGTCCTCCACAATCCTAAGTAAGTCTTCGCCCAGGATATCAAAGAAAGCAATGTAGAATTCGATAGTCCACCCATAAGGTCCGGGACTCTTGTCTTTCTTGAACCATTTGATGGTTGCTTCAAGTTCCTCCCTCGTCACCTCCTTCATCAGATTCTCCGAGTCCTCTTGTTGTACAAAACTAGGGAAGAGTTCAGCCACCCTCATTATTTCCAATATGTTAACTTCTCTAGGTGCCTTGTAGATGGATTTGAAGTGTTCATTTGCTAATCTAGCCAGGCCCTGCTGCGCTGTTATCACTTGGCCTTGCTCATTTTGTAGTTCCCAGATAGTGTTGATGGCTTTCCTGCCATTTGCATATTTATGATAAAACTTGGTATTGTTATCACCTTCAGCAAGCCATATTGCCCTGCTTCTCAGGCGCCAGCTCTCCTCTCTTTCCTTCAGGATCTGGGTACGCTTTGTGACAAGGGAGGTGTAAGAATCTTTGTCTGCTTGTGATGTAAAGGTACCGTTTGATGCGCCTTCAAACATAGCAATGGCCCGTTCTGCTTCCTTCAATGTGTTATCATCTCTGATGCGTTTTTGATGTGCCCACTCTCTAGATATCCTCTTGAGGTCTGTCAGCTTCCTGATGAAGCCAGCGGTATGATCCTCCCAATCCGATATGGGGTTGGATCTCCAATAGTCCGACACCAATTGTAGGTATGAGGGATCCTTGAGCCAGGAGGCATTGAATTTGAAGGGGCTTTTAATCCTCGAATTGTTATCTGTAAGTTCCAAAAATATGGGCCGATGATCCGATATACCTCCAGAGCCAACCCATTGTCTAATTTGAGGATGAAGGTTTAGGAAAGCTTCTTTGCTGAGAAATCTGTCTAGTCTTCTAGCAAGACTGTGATCGCCGCTTCTGTTATTAGTCCAGGTATGCTGGATTCTAACAGGAGGTATATCAACCCACTGATGCTCTTCGAGGAGGGTGGAGATTGTGTCGGATAGACTGTCCACCTGGGCCGAGTGACCCCAGGATTCGCAATATCCCAACGAAAAGTTTAAATCTCCACCCAGGATGACATTATCTGCCTGTAAAAGTTTAGAGTCGAGAAGGGTCCTCCAGAAAGTTTCTCTATCCAAACAAGGTCCATATACATTAATGATACGGATATCAGATCCGATTGAGTGGGCGAATACGTCTATACCCCTGAAACCTCTACCACCCCAAGCATTCTTAAGTACCATAGACTTGTTACAAAAACCAATCGCAATACCGCCCGACCTCCCGGATGCATCCAATGCGAGGAAGGTCCAATTCGGCTTCCATGAGTTGAGGGTAGGTATGAGGGATGTCGCCGAGCAAAGGTTTTCTTTTAGGAAAATGATATCTAGTTCAGACGAAGTGATCAGTGTTCCGAGGGCTAGTTTTTTTATGGGGCTAGTGACCCCACGGCAGTTGAAGGATAAGAATTTCATGGAGGATGGGACAGAGGGCCGTCCGTTGCTCTAAGGGCCCTGTCGATGGTCTACTATCGCCCAAGGGCAGCTTCTTCGTCCGCAGTGTGTCTGGCTTTGGAGTGCTGTGAGGGGCGTCCTCTAGATGATTTTAGGGTGGCCGGGAGGCCGTTGGGATCCAAACCTATCGCATTAGTACCCTTGTCATTAGTTTTGGAACAGAGAGGGTACCGGGGGGCGAGGGGGGAGAGAGGGGTGGGACAGTGGAGGAGGAGGATGTAATCAGGGAGGGGAACAAGGGGAAGTACAGAGGGGGGAGGGGAGGGAGCAAAGAAGGGAGGGGGGGGATAAGCCCCAGGGTACTCGGAATGGTCGAGGAAACTGTGTGATGAAAGGAGGGGGGGAGGTACCCATGAATGTTGGAGATGCAGAAACATTTGATAATCCAGATACAGAAGGAGAGACAGGGAATAACATACCTGCAGTCGAGGAGATCTCCTTTGTTGAGCCAGAGGGAGTTGAATGAGGCGATGAGGAAGGGATGGAGTCCGCAGGTCGCTTGTCCGGTGCCGCTTTGTTAGAAGATCTCCGAGGTATCTCTGCATTTCAGGTCCAGAGTCTTCCTTTCGCTGAGGGAGGCTGCCTCTTGTCTGCTCGTTCTTAGTAAGCGGCTCACTGCTCCTATTCTTCTGCAGGAGAGGGCAGTCCTTGTATAGGTTCCCAACTTTGTGGCATCTACGGCAACGATACGGGATGCCCTCGTAGTCGATAATCTGCTTGCGGGATGTGGCCCTCCATTGAATAGTGATATATTCCTGAAGCCCTCCTCTGGTGTCAAGGTTGACAAGGATGCGGGCATAAGCCATCATACTCGTGAGAAGGTAGGACTTGTCATACTCCATGTATGTGCCTAAAGTGTTGCCTATCCTTCTGAAGATGTCTTCTGACTAGTATTGTAATGGGAGTCCCGGAGGCTGAATCCATACCGGCCCTATACCAATCTGTTCCGTCTCAGGGTCAAAGAGAGGTGTCCAACGTTTCAGAAGCACCGGAGCATGTTCAAAATGTCAATATGAAGATAACACCCAATTAGTGTGATCGGCACGAGCGAATCTCAGTGCGAACCATCCCCTCACAAACGTCTGCACGAATGGAATGTCAACCAGATGGTGACCCCAAACCTCATTGCCCAGGCCTTCAGGCGGGCAGCCGAGTAGTTCCGACCCCTGATATGGCCGACTAAGACTCTGTCCGCAAATTCCATAGTATCACCCCACTGTATGTCTTCTTCTAGTCTTAGGAATATGTTGTCAGCCTTAGATTTGAAACACTTGAATTTCTTCTTGGTCCCTTGAGGGGGTGGCTGATACGGAACCCGACTAGGGGGGGTCCGAAGACTCAAGAGGAAGGCAAGGATTAGATGAGGAGGAGAGGAGACCTTCAACCGAATAAGGAGGGTTTCCGGCCAGGGGAGGAACAACTAAAAAGGAACCAGAAGGGGGAGCAACGGTAATCTGAGAGTTTATAACATTCGTAACCCCAGTCACCGGCGAAGGAGTCTGGGAAGGAGGGCCAGAGGTAATAGGCTCTAAACCAGGGTTAGGGTTTAGGCAAGCGGAGGCGAAACCGAGGGATGACGGGGAAGCCGGAGGAGTAGTTAACTTTGTAACTCTAATAATGTGTATATATATATATATATAAATATATAATTTAATTATATTATTGATTTAATTTTTGATATATTATTATGTACTATATATAATATATAGTTATTATATACCTAAATCAACCCGAAGGTTACAACGTTTGACGGCAACCCCCCAAATAACTGGTGGAGTACTGAACTATCATCTGTCGAACTGGCAGTGAGTGGAATCATCCACGAGTGTCTTGTTTCCAGATATCTTTGGCCGTTCATTTGTGTTGCAGCTGGTCAAACTCCGAATGGGCACTCATTCTGAAACTCGATGGTCATGCATCCCGCTCCTTGTACAACGCAACAGGAAAACACCGCCATGAATGCCAGCGAAACTCCCTTTGCTCTTCCCATTGCAAATGATGTGACTCGAACATTTCCCCGGCAAAAGCCATAATGCGTCTAGAAAAACAACCAATTTGAATAGTTCTAGTTTGACTAATCGTGCGGATATGCCAGAGTTCGCAAAAAACCCACTGATTCGAACACCTGATCTCCTCCACTTCTGGAGGGAGGTCATTTTTAATGTAGAGATTCTCACAGATTTTTTCAGGGGTTTCTAGAGTGGCCAACAGTTTTGATTAGCAATCTGCCATATATTCCTCTATAGGCCATAGATAAGAGACCAGTGTGTCTATAATTCCTCCCAATTTTTCCGCCATTACAAAAATATCAGGGTTGTCCATGACCAGTGCGTGCATGAGGTTTATCAGTCCTGTTTGGAATTCTTCTTTCTCAGACTTAGAGCCCGCACATGTTCTTGCTATTGGACCGAGGAAGGAATAATCAGAATGAATATATGCGGGGACGATAAGCGATTCAGTTTCGTTTTTTGTTTCTGTTTCCATCCCACTATTTGTGTCTTCTCCGCTGACTGTTTGATACTTCAAAGCACAAGTCAGATGAAGTTTGAAATTGAAATCTGCTCTACATGGAGCGCTATAGCACCATGCAAATCCATCTTGATAGCAATGCTCACAACTAAATTTACGAATCTGTGTCAATACAAAGGGACCCCCCTTGCTACACACGTGGGAATATATCTCCTTGGGTGATGTGTGAGCTAGCTCTTCCACCGCCCTTTCAATATGAGCGTCCTTGAAGGGAAAAACCATGACTCCATAAGTAAGAAAAGGATCTAGGGCTTCATCTCTCACAATTTTTCCATCTGGACCAATCACAATCAAGAAAATGTCTCTACGACCGAAAATCTGTTCACGATGTCGACTAGTTTTATCACCAAATGGAAGAGCCAACCATGGCATGCTCTTGTAGTGGTCTTCAAAAGTCCCTTGATCTTTGTCACCGAAGATGAAAACAATCTCAAAAGCTTCTCCTCTTTTCTTGACTTCCTTGTATACCTTTACAATCTCTGTAGTCATACAAACCTGGGTAGGAGGAGCCCGAAAGGGTATCGAAATACAAACCACCTGTTTTGCCCACAAGCTCAACTACGGGGACCTGGGCACCTCCATGCTTGATCACAAAGTCACGCTCATCAGAAACCAAGAGTGACTCAAGTGTCTGTGATTCTCTTCTGGCTTTCTCCTTCGCTTCCGCCGCTTCAATCTCATCCAGCCGCTCTTTTGTAAACAGGTAATACTTGGTTCCATGTTCTACTATGTAAAAATCTGTACTTTCGAGCGCTAATTTCCCAACTGGATGTACAATGACCACGTTTGGGGTAAACGGGGTAAACGGAAATCAAAAGTAGCGAAACCGTTTCTTTATAGTCTTATCTCCAAATGGCAAAGCCAACCATGGCATCCTCTCATAATGCTTTTGAAAGTCTCTTTCACCTTCATTCCTATCAAAAACATGGGTTGTACATATCTCATAATTTTTTTCCTGATCAATCTCAACCTCTTGAGCAATAAGAATTGAATTGTCTTCACCCACCATGCCTATTTTATCGAAGGAATTTACATTCTCCACATCTTTAAAAGCATGCTTTTGGTCTAGAGGCACAATTGATAGTTTTTTATTGATAAAATCTCTTTGTTTGTCAAGATAATCCTCATCTTGATTTATATCAGCTTCACCTTGTTTCGTTTCTTCACTGTCCCTATTATCTTCCTTATTATCGATTTCCTTTCGACATGCTTTAATTTCTGCACATGATTTTTGTAATCGTTGAAATGCTTCTTGAATACTGATTTGTTCAACAAAATCAGGACGTGAACATAATGGCACATTGTGTGGCGAACAACGTTCAAAGACCCACATGATTATATCGTGTGCCATGGCTCTAATACCACTGTAGCATAAAAACTATGGCTGAACAAGAAACACTGATAGCTTGAAAACTTGAATGTAAAAATACACGAGGTATTTAATAATAATAATAATTTATTAATATATAAAATTGTATAAGATTATTTAAAATGATTTGAATGTTACAATGAGGCCCTGCTTTTATACCTCAGCAGGTGACCTTTCGTGAATGGGCATGTCTTTTAGACATGCCTTTTCACCTAACTTAATGACTATTTAACCTAATTAATATTTAATTATTTAATATTTATATTTAATTTTATATTTAATTGTTATGAATTATATTCATAACAGAACTCAACCTCATTTCTTTGCCTTGAGTCATTCCAACAGTTGCCTTAATTGCTTGATATGCTTGATTTTTTACCTTGTATTGACCTTGACTAGGTTGTTTTAGCCCTTGGGGGTTTGCTTGTTCACTAATTACTTCAACGTCTACCTTGGAAGGACCCTTGCTGCTTGCTTTGATGAATTCGGCTTGCCCATCTTACTTCAAATGCTAATGGCCAACTTGATTGAGAGGACATTGGTCCCTTCTTGGAGTAGATTGCACTTTATGCTTGATAATTAGCCCTTGGGGCCTCCAAATTTGCACACTAAGCTCGAATGTTCTAATATTAGCCTCATGTTCTTCATTTAATCCATCAAAATGACCCGAAAGAGAATGATGTCATGCCACAAGTGTGGTACAAGTGCTTGGATTTGGGCTAATTTGGCGTGAGTAGTGAGTTGATTTGACTTGTACAAGTTGCCTTCTTGCCTCATCTTCATTGTAGCTTCAAATTATGTTGCTTGCAATGCCACATGGAAAGCCCACTTGCCCCAAAACTTGGGTCCATTGCAACAACTTGAGTTATGTGAGAACGTTCTGATTGCTTTGAATGACAAGTGCTTCATCTAGGCATAGAGAATCAAATGTACACATTCTATGCCTCAAAACCTTTAGCGTGATGCCTCGGAAGATGCAAATGCATTGAAAAATGTGAGACTATCAGGATGTAAAGCCAAGGCCAGAGGGGAGTGCAAAATATCTAAGACACATGGAACATGTGGGGTAGGGGGTGCACTAGGATCAAAAGGGATAATGTTAGGGAAAGGTACATATGGTGATCACCCTTAGAAGGCTTTATTGAAGCAAGTGCGCCCTTAAACCATGATTCCTAACAATGCTTACTCCATGATACGTGCACACCATCCTAGGATATAAGAATATCCATAAAGGGAGGAAATTATCGCCCACCAGGGGGAAGTTAGCAATGCCATAGAGGCAGACATATCATGAAACAAACAATGCCAAGAATAGCTATGGATATACACACCAACAGGGATGTAAGAGTCACTTTCACAATATAACACACGCCCACATGCCTTTACAGGGCTATAAGGAATGCCCTCTGGGCTTATATGATGTGGCCAAAAAGTTCTGGAGAACCCTTGATGAAAGAGGGATAATAGTGGCTTCTTATGCAAGGTTTTAATGTTAATTTGGCAGCTCAGTGACAAATTCCAACCATGGGACTAGATTCCTCTTTTCGAGAGAACCAATTTTGACTATTGAAGCGCTCAATTTGGACAAGGGAAAAGTGTGCTTTTGAATTGAAGCCCACAATGTCACATTTGATCAGGTCGACCCTAACAGGAAAATGGACACCCTTGGAAGCCTATAAATACAAGTGACTTGAAGCTCATTTGGACATCACGAAGCATCTTCTTCTTCTCTTCTTCTAGGATAATGTTAGGGAAAGGTACATATGGTGATCACCCTTACAAGGCTTTATTGAAGCAAGTGCGCCCTTAAACCATGATTCCTAACAATGCTTACTCCATGATACGTGCACACCATCCTAGGATATAAGAATATCCATAAAGGGAGGGAATTATCGCCCACCAGGGGGAAGTCAGCAATGCCATAGAGGCAGACATATCATGAAACAAACAATGCCAAGAATAGCTATGGATATACACACCAACAGGGATGTAAGAGTCACTTTCACAAGATAACACACACCCACATGCCTTTACAGGGCTATAAGGAACGTCCTCTGGGCTTATATGATGTGGCCAAAAAGTTATGGAGAACCCTTGATGAAAGAGGGATAATAGTGGCTTCTTATGCAAGGTTTTAATGTTAATTTGGCAGCTCAGTGACAAATTCCAACCATGGGACTAGATTCCTCTTTTCGAGAGAACCAATTTTGACTATCGAAGCGCTCAATTTGGACAAGGGAAAAGTGTGCTTTTGAATTGAAGCCCACAATGTCACATTTGATCAGGTCGACCCTAACAGGAAAATGGACACCCTTGGAAGCCTATAAATACAAGTGACTTGAAGCTCATTTGGACATCACCAAGCATCTTCTTCTTCTCTTCTTCATTGATTGGTTCAGACAAGTTTGAGGCTAGGTCGAGAAATTTGGTTCGTATTGGTTTGAGATTATAGGGTCTGAAGCTCGCACGTGTTTTAGGGTTTTTGGTTTCCGACCGTAAGCTTGACACAGGCAGATTTCAGCAATAACATTAGGCTTGCAGGCTCAACAATGCAGTTGGAAGCTCTAAACCACACACATATCTCTTCCTCTGTGTGTTTGGGATCTAGGGCCAAAATTTGACATTTGATTGCAGGTGACGACAAACTGGAAAAGTTGTCTCTGATCTATATTGATGTTGGGAACATGTTTTGAATGTTGTTGGGTTAATTGCTGGATGATTTTGTATTGGGCTCATTGTACTATCTGTTGAACATTTTATGACAATCTGATAGAAGAAGAATTACAAAGGGTTTTCCCCATATTGGGTTTTTCCTTGGGATCTAGGGCCAAAATTTGACATTTGATTGCAATTGACGACAAACTAGAAAAGTTGTCTTTGATCTATATTGATGCTGGGAACATGTTTTTGAATGTTGTTGGGTTAATTTTGCTGGATGATTTTGTATTGGGCTCATTGTACTATCTGTTGAACATTTTATGACAATATGATAGAAGAAGAATTACAAAGGGTTTTCCCCATAATGGGTTTTTCCCTAGTCATTGACTGAAAATCTGGTGTCTCTTATTGATGTATTGATTGTCTCCTTTGTCATTGCATTTACTGTTCTATCTTCAATTACTATTGATGATTGGAAATATTAATTATTGATGAAAGATTGTTAATTGAAGAATTGAAACAACATAGAGCAGTCTGAAATTTAACATGTTATACCTTCAGCTTATGAAAAATAAAAAATTCAAGGAAAACTTTGGGTGCATGTTTACAACTTTTACAAACCAAGGAATATTCTTCAAGGATCTACAAAAAGTTGGGGACATGGCTGGAAACTGTATTAAATTTATGAAAATATTCAAAATCCCCAGCAAAATAGTTGAGAAAAATGAGAATCAATGGAAAAACCTGGGAGTCCTCATCAAAAACCTATTTGAATTGTAAATTTGTGTCATTTATGTATGTATTGTTCACCCAGGGAATCTTATGTTGGGGCTTGTTATGTTGTGCAGGTGACTGTTGTAGAGGCATTGTTTGAAGCAGTTGTCCATTCTAAAAGATGGGGTAAGCTGGCATATGTATTGTTTGTGATATTCTTCTGGTCCCTCGTTGCAGGTTTACTGCACAGGAAAGGAATCTATATGAAGTTATAACATATAATAACTCACCAATTAGAGTGTATATGTGACTCAATATTGTAAAGATGACAATGTCAGAATCGTTATGAGTCATTTTAGGATATTGGAGTGTAGACAACTCCATTCGAAACGAATTAGGAGTTGAAAAAGTGGTAACTTGCTCTTTTTAAATTGTATACAATTGGGCAAGTGTAGTTTAGTCTAGTCCCATCCCATATGGACCTTAATAGAGTTCTTCATTAGTGTATTACCTTTAAGAAACTTATGATGCTACTTTCTGTAGGCATCATTTAAGTGTGAAGTTTATGTGGTTTAACATGCATTAATTGCCTTTATTATGTTGGGTACCTACAAAATGATTTTTGCAGTTCAGTCAATGCAAAATATCAGGAAGCGAGTAGAATGATGGATTGTAGCTTGTGACTCGAAGATGATTATTTATGTCTAGCTATGTAAATCTGAAATCTTAAAGCAACAGTCCTTGATTTTGAAGTGGTGTTAAGATAAATTGAGAACATTGAGCATGTAGAGAAAAATATAAAATTAAAAAGTTTTAGCAACTATCAATCAGCCTTAATTATCTTTGAGCCTGAATCTTGTCTCTGTAATTGACAGAAGTCTCCAATTGTCTAACAACTTCAATGATTTGTTCATTACGTGGCTCTTGGAGTGCCTTTCAACTGTGCTTGGGTTCCTTTTAAAGCCATGTCTCTCCAAGAAGATTTCAATTCACCTCATTTATGGGCTGGATGTTTTCATTAATCGGGCTCTTATAGGTTGTTGTCCCCACCTGTTATTGGATCCTTCTTCCATCTGCAAGTGCCACCAGAATACACAACAGAGGAAATTAAATGAATAGGAGATTGCAAAGTGGATTGTCCTCCTTGAATATGAAGAGGAGATGTCACTAATTTGCCTTGAAGATGAGTAAGGATTCCACATAGACTGTACCATTTACTTGTGCAGGAGTGTCCCCTCAAGATCTTTTCCACGGGAGAAAATGAGTTGGAGGAGGCTTTGAATTTATAATGTGGGAATGATGAGTTAATGTGAGGCCTCCACCTTGGGTCCTAGTAGTGAGATTCTGGGCCCGGATTAGATATTTAAAATGGTAGCCTTGTGCACCCATGTTTCATGAATGTAATTCACTATATCACCGAGTGTGCTAATCTGTTGTTTGAGTTTCATTGTATCATACTTGCACATGTTGACATGCAAAAATGTTTATTGTAAAAGAATGAAAATTTGATAGTCATGCACTAGGGTGTGGGCCAACTTGTGGACCCCAAGTAGCATAGCTTGCAGATTTAGTAACTTATATATGCCCAATTTAGAGGAGATCTCTTTGTACCCAACTCAATCGGAAGTTCTTTATCAAGTATTTGACAACCAATAAATATCTATGTTCATTGTGTGATTTCTCTCTCTATTCATGTTCAACACACTAGCTAGAATAACTGATGTCTGGGTAAATGTAACATTCTCTATTCCAGTGCATACCCCTATCAGCTTCTTGTGATAAGGAAAAATAAAATGTTGCTATCTACCTGTGCACCATAGCCAGCAAGGGTTTGTTATTGTAAGAAGGCATGCCGGTTGAGTCTTTTATGTTGCCACTATGTACTGCCATAATACAATTAGCATTGGTTTTGTTGCAAAAGGCACATTGTTTCCAGCAGTGTATGGATCTGCATGTTGCCTTGCTGTGGTAAATTAGTAACTCACTATCTTCATACCTCACTTTCTTCTCCTTCTCCCGAATCACAGCCAGAGCATTTCTTGCATTGCAATTAATAAAGGGAACTTCTTGAACAATTCCTTTTGTAGTTATGGCTACCTTACTCGGAACATTATGACACTCTTTGCGAAGGTGAGCAATTTTATGATTTTACCGTGATGCTTCATGGGAAATCTATGCACTTGCATCTCACAGATGAGCTACTTGTAGAAGATGATTTGGGAGTAGTTGTTGAGAAGTTGATTGTTGGCTTATTATATTACTTACATCCTTTGGAAGACTGTACTTCCTCAATGTCAAAGAATCCCTTCCCCATTCGTGCACTTCCGTGGCCTTCTCCTTACCCACCACATATAAGAAGGGAACTAATTTGGTACCCTCTCAACTATTTGTTCAACCTCTTGGTACTAGTATCATGACAAGCATTCTTAGTCATGGCGCAATGCATTGTTGATGTGAATCACATTCTCTTGCTTAGGCTACTTTGTATCATGGCCTAATCAATTAACACTTGGATGTGGTTTTAATTCAAAATTTATTTAGCGTATTTCCCTCAATGTAGGAGATAGGTCATTTCCAAATCCACTACTTCAGGAATGTGTTCTACAATAGTGGGAAATATTGCTACTACACCCCACCACATTTAGGGAGTAAGAGGTGAATTTCTGAAAGAGTTTCCAATGGATCAACATGGTCAAAAGTTACTAAACACCTTTCCTCCCACTCTTTGTGATGTTGTATGAAGTATAAATCCCCATTAACTACTTCTTAACATACTTAAGTATGTTTTCATGGTATGGCAAGGGAAGTCACGTCTTTTTTGTTGAATTTTGGTAGATGTAGTAGGTATTCATTTATTGCATAATCCCACAAAATTAAAAGAGAATGAAAATTATAAATTTGATTTTTAAGTCTGCTCCAAAGAAAAGAGGGAAAAATTCAAATTTTGAATTTCAAATTTTGCCTCCAAAAAGTAAAGTCAGTCCTCCAAGAAGTACAAGTCATCTTAGTGAAAAGACACATATTCAACTCCTTCAACAATTTAATATTTCCATTCGTTGTTGTCAAATTTTAGGGCAAGATTGTTCTTTGTTGTAGATAATTGCATTTTTAAACATTTTCACATTCACCCCATAACCTCATATCATCATTAGCAATTATGTAAAGAGAACAATAATATCAACAATGTAGCAGAATAATGAGAAATAATAGAAGAAAAGTATATACAATAGAGACACCAGGATTTTGGTTGGAGACAAGGAAAATCCCCACAAGAGGTAAAACCCATAAATCAATTTTTGTTCTTCTATTAGATATTCATCAATGTTCAGCTGAGATACAAAGTACAATAATAATGAGACATATGTCTTTCATCATTAATCACAATAGGCCTCATAGGGCCAACCTTGGATCATACTAGATCCTCATAAGATAGAAGAAAGTGTTCACAGGCCCTCCTATCATTATCGTAAGAACTTCTATCAACACTGTCATAAGTATCATAGCCATAGAGGCACTGTCGCAATTGTGACACATCACTATAACAAGTAATTCTACCATATACCACTATAATAAGTATCTTTGTCATGACATATGTCATGTCCCCATTTTTATTTTCCTCTATAGTACAACCAAGGTGGATTTCTAGGGCACAGGATGACCATCTCATGGGAGCAAGATTATGTCATCAGGAAACCACAGAAAAATCATAGAAGAAGGTCACATTCACCATGAGAGATCAGTTGCATAAATGAATAATAATAGGTTGTAAATACCACTATAATAGACCGCACCATTAGGCCGCAGAGATCAATGTAATAGGCCACACCATTAGACCGAAGACACTATTGTAATTGTTGGAAATACTGAGAGGGGGGGTGAATCAGTATTTCTTTTCAATCGTTATTACTACTAGTTTAGATTCTTTACAATTTTAATCAAAGAAATGATTTTATTAAATATAGAAAAATATTGAATACAATACCTGAAGAGTTTTTCTAAGCACCAACTTGGACTTTGATGAGGCTCCAACCTCTAGGGCTCCAACCCTATTTTACCAAGGCACTAACCTTGAATTTAGGAGCACCAACTCCAAGGACACCAATCCTTCCAATTCTGAGGCACCAACCCCAAGGGGTTCGACCCTTTAGATTTTCTTTATCAAGAAATGTTTGATTGTATTATACTGCTTCCAAGAACTTCTTTACGAAAACCCTATCTTTGTAGTCTTTGTAATAGGTTGATGTCTACCCTATGGCTTCACTTCAGGGTCCGATAATTTCTTGATGAAATAGGTCAAAATATTGTCCTATTACTCTGTTTTCAGTTTCCTTCTTCGCTCGGCCTTCAACTTATGTTGCTCCTTCTGCCTTTTCTCGACCTTTGGCTTCCTCTATCTCTTCAAGTTCACGAGTTGTGAACTTTCCTTATGCTCTATTTTTATGCCCGTGGTCGATTACACAAAAGTGAAGCATTTTAACTCGTTTTTATATGAGTTTCACCAATACTCAAAAGACACATTCATTCGGAGGGAGAGGCTGACTTATGGATATTCATTCAATTACTCATAAACCTGCTTTATTTATAGAATATTTCATAGGAGAGGTCGTACCCAAAGAGGTCCCACATCCACGTCATCAATTGCAATCACAACTATTAACATCACCAATGTAACATGGTCGATATTCATATTGCCAATGAAACGAACACAATACAATATTTAAACCATCGACAATAGATCTGGTGGGTCCACAACTAATATCGCAATCGACAGTTGGGTTCACAAGTCTTATCGCAAACGACAATCGAGTTCACAAGTGTCTGGTGGTGACAACCCTTTGAAACTTGTGATTATTGCGGATGCGATAATTGATTAAGTCATGTTATAATGGTGCAGTGGGTCCGAAATGTTATCACAATCGGAGGATTTGGATATACATCCATTTATGACTTGAGATATGAAAGTTTCGATAGGCAGACGCAATATTTCATTGAGCAATATTGTAATGGTCCAGCGGATCCGCAATACACATATCACAATTGCAGTTTTAGTGTGACCTTTATTTAATACTTGTGATGCAAAGGTTCCGACACAGCAGATGTGATATTATAATAGGGCTCATTATAATGGAACGATCAGGTCCACACCTTATTTCGCATATCAGAGGTTTTAGGTAGTGGCACATAATAGACTGTTGGTAAAGTCGTTAATATAAATCCACCGATGTGTTTTATTACATGTGTTGTGCATTTTAATGGGTTTCCATGTTTTTAATACTCCCTTCGTTTAACTTCACTATTAATGCTCCTCCACTACATGTTCCTCTTTGTTTCTTAGTTCTTTCCTTCCGTCCCTTACTGTTAGATTCTCTCTTTTGTGGCTTCTCGTTCTTCTTCCGTTCTTCCGATAGCTATTCTTTAGTGTCTTTCCAATGGCTTCCCTGATGGCTTTCCTCCTTAGCTTCTTACTCCTGTTGCTTCATGGATCTACTTTTCCTTGGCTTTACATCATCAATTGGTATCCAAAATATTTCCATACTGACATCAATGACAATCTAGATCAACAATCTCCCCCTTTGGCATTGGTGGCAATATTTTTCTTCTCTCCCCCTTTGACATCAATGGCAAAGGAGTGCACAAGGACTCGCCTTGTCGAACTGATCCCCCTGTCAAACTACTCCCCCTGTCATGTGGCATCTTAAGAATCGATTTAGTGTGATGCTAATGCAATAACCCCCATCTTTTGACATAGGTGTTCAAATGCTTCTCAAGGAAGAGGTTTGGTGAAAATATCTGCAATCTATTCCTTGGTATTAATATATTCCAACTTGATGTTTTGTTCAACCACATGTTCACAAAGAAAATGATGATTGGTATATGTTTGGTTTTTGAGTGCATTACTGGATTTTTACTGAGACTGATAGCACTTGTGCTATCACAATAGATGGTGATTGGTTGTTTAGTTTCTATGTCAACATCCTTCAAAGCTTCCTTCAGCCATAGTATTTGTGTACAACAGTCAACTCCAACTATATATTCGGCTTCAGACGTAGAGAGAGATATAGACGATTGCTTTTTGTTGAGCCAAGCTACCAGGCAATCTCCCATAAAAAATGCATTTCCACTGGTTCTTTTACGATCACCCATACTTCCGGCCCAAAAAACATCTATATAAGTTGTCATTGTAGTGTTTGTGCTTTTGGGATACTAAAGACCAAAGTTAAAGGTTCCTTTCAAGTATCTGAGAATTCTTTTCACAGTTAACATGTGGGATTCCTTAGGATCTTATTGAAATCTTCCCACCATGCCCTCTACTTGCATAATGTCGAACCTTGTAGAAGTTAAGTATAAGAGAGCTCCAATTATTGAACTGTAAAGAGTTGCATCTACCGAGGGGATTCATCATCTTTGCTTAATGTGTAGTTTGTGGTCATCAGTGTGCTCATTGGTGCACATTCTTCCATTCCATATATTTTAAGCATGTCTTTGAGATATTTTCTTTGAGAGAAAAACATACATGTTGTGGTCTGCGATACTTGTAGTCCAGGCAAGTAGGATAACTCACCAATCATTGACATTTCGAATTCTTTTGACATATTTTGAGCAAACTCATGGCTCATTTCATTATTACTGCTAGAAAAAAATCAGATAATCAACATATACAAGGGTGATTAGTAACTTATCCCCATCCATCATGTAAATATTACTTCCTGTCACCCCCTTTTTGAAGTTTGTTTTTTGTAGATAGTGATCCAATCTTGCATACCATGCTCTAGGAGCTTGTTTCAAACCGTATAATGTTTTTTCAACTTACGTACAAAGTCTTTTCCTTCTGCCAGATCAAAACCTTTTGTTGCTCCATGTAGACTTCTTTCTTGAGTTCCCAATTCACAAATGCCGATTTTACATCCATTTGATAGAATTTGAATCCTTTAGAGCATGCAAATGCTAGGAAAATCCTTATAGATTCCATACGAGCTACTGGTGCAAAGGTTTCTTCAAAATCGATTCCTTCAATTTGTGAATAACCTTTACAGACAAGTCTTGCCTTATTTATGATGATTTGTCCATCTTCATTCATTTTGTTTTTGAACACCCACTCAGTTCTAATTATATTTTTATCCTTTGGATGAGGTACCAACTTCCATGTCTCATTTTTCTTGATTTGAGACACTTCTTCTTCCATGGCTTCCACCCAATGAGGATCCTTAATTGCTTGAGAAAAAGTTTCTGGCTCTATCATAGATAGGAGAGCAACATCATTTCTCTTTGGTGTACTTGTCATCCTTCTTTGGGTTTGTATTCCTTCATCTACATTCCAATAATCTGCTCTTACGGGTGATTCTTTTGGAGGAATTTCACTTTTAAAGGAGTTTGAGATTATTCTTTTTGTTTTTGTTTTTCTTGATCTTTTTCTTCCTTTTAGGTTCTTCTTCACTTTCTTTAATAAAGGGGTCAATTTCACTATCTTCAATTTTCTTTTCTGTAAGCCTTTCATTAATCTTCACATCAATACTTTCTACTATTTTCTGTAGTCGATTATTGTAGCACTTGTAAGCTTTGCTTTTGGTAGAATATCCAAGAAATATTCTTTCGTCAACCCGAGAATCAAATCTTCCTGGTGAGTTGTCATTGATCTTTATGAAGCATTTGCTTCCAAAAATCCTGAAGTCTTTTACTAAAGCAGGTCTTCCTTTCCGTAATTCATAAGTAGTATTCTCATTATTTGGTCTTAGTTGAGTTCGATTCAAGGTATACACTGTTGTCCCTACTGCTTCCTTCCATAATTTTGGTTGTAAGTCAACTGCTAAAAACATAGTTCTGGCCATTTCTTGAATAGTTCGATTTCTCCTTTCAACTACCCCATTTTGTTTAGGTGTTTTAGCAGTGGAGAGCTCTCTTTCTATTCCATGTTGTTTACAGAATTCATTAAATTCTTTTGATGTGAATTATCCTCCTCTATCTGTTCTAAGACATTTAATTTTGGAATCCTTTTCATTTTCTACAAGAGCTTTAAGATTCTTAAAACATTCAAATGTTTCCGATTTATATTTTATGAAATATACCCACATCATTCTAGTATAGTCATCAATAAATAAATAAAGCAAAATCCCTGTCTCCTTGGAGTGCTGGAGTTCTGGTTGGTCCACATAAATCTGCATGAATGATCTCTAGAGGTTTTGATATGGAGAACTCCTTAGTCTTGTGGCTGGTTCTAGTTTTCTTGTCATGTTGACATGGGCCACATATAACTTGATCTGGTTTTGACATCTTTGGAATGTTCCTTACTGCATTGATTTTGTTAATATTAATCAAGTTATCAAAACTTGTATGCCCCAGTCGTTTATGCCACAACCATTCTCACCTGTTTGACTTAGATAACATTTAGCTTCTTGAATTTTGTTTAAAATGTAGACGTTATCTGATGTTCTCACTCCTTGTGCCACAAGTTCTCTTGAGGAAGAGTTCCTTATTTCACAATTTTTAGTGCTGAAGACAACATTATGTCCTTGATCACAAATTTGGCTAACACTCAAGAGATTGTGTTTGAGCCCATCTACCAACAAATCATTTTGAGCCTTTCCTTTTCCATTAATAAGGGTAACGGTTCATTTTCCAGCAATTTTGGCAGACCCGCTCCCAAAAGATACATTTCCTTCATTTTCGTTTAATGAGACAAACTTCCTTTTGTCACTTGTTGATGAACACCAATATTGTAGCAAGAATGCTACAACTCCCAAGGCTACCAACTTTACTTTATCAACCCGGGGTTCGTACAAACTTGGAGGTGACAGTGATGTACACACAAGTAAATGTGATGGGTCTTCTCTTTGTCACTGCTAAGTTGGCGATATACCACTAAGGTTTTTCAAACCAGATTTCTATGGATTCAGAAGAAGCTTGATTACCAATTAGGGAAAGAGAAATCTACTCTAAAAGAAATCTTGTCTACTGCATTAAGGAAAAAGATTGAAATCAAATGCTAAAACACACCATTTTATAACTAACTACTAAGAGGCTTTGCTTCAAAAGAATGCTAAGTTAACCTGTATGAAATCCTATTGTCCTAAG
This sequence comes from Pinus taeda, assembly GCA_000404065.3. Lineage (NCBI taxonomy): Eukaryota > Viridiplantae > Streptophyta > Pinopsida > Pinales > Pinaceae > Pinus > Pinus taeda. Next base: position 103,952 of record APFE030837773.1, on the reverse strand, counting down.
CATGCAGATTCAAACCAGCAAACCTTCTACCTATTGTGCATGTAAATGAATAAAATAAATATGTTTTTCTTTTTTTCTTCTTCTTATGTGAGAGTGTGAAAGTTAATCTCTTTTGGTGATGTGGCAGGTGGTTTAGGGATGATGGTGAATGTTCAGAAGGCTTTGGAGACAAGTAGAGACCCTTTACTAGCTTCCTAGAGGTTTTTTTCCTCAATTTTGCCTCAAAACAAGCCACTATAGGTCAACCTACAGGATATCCTAATGTGTTCTACAGGATGTCCTGAAACTCTACAGGATCCCCTGTATTTCTATAGGATACAACTGAGAGCAAAAGGATGGGTGTTGAAGGTGATGTAAGGTTTAGGGAAGGTGGTTAGTGGATGGAATGAGGCAAGAGAGTGCCTAGGACCACTTCAGAACTCAAAAAGAAAGTTGGGAGTGTTAGTGTCAGTCTTTACAGCCTTCCTCCAGTGATCAAATATGCTCTTACAAAATGATTTTGATGTGTCAAGGTCAAATTTTGTCATTTCAGTGAGTCTTCAAGCAAAATTTGGTCACTAGGCATCAGGCCTAGGGTTTGCCCAAATGTCAGTCCATGTCATCATTCAGCTAAGCCTATCATCATTCATAGGGTTTTCATTATCATGTCAGTGTCTAATGAGTCATTTTATACCTTATTCATGCTTCAGTTGTGCCCAGGCAAGGTCATTTCCCTCTCCTAGGGTTTTGAAGCCATTTTCTCTCGAATGGTCAAATTATCGACAAAACTTGTTTCCTGATGTTCATACACCTTCCCCTATCCTTCATGTACCTTATCAAACACTTCCCATCCCTTAGATCCACCAAATTCCTCATTTTTGCACAAACCCTAGTTTCTAGCTACAACCTGGCAATTTTCTAGGTTTGGCCTGTGATTTTCACTTTTGGACCCCTTCCCCTCACTCAATCTCTGATATTCCACTTTCCCCTACTTCCTAACATCCCTCCCCACTCCCAAAAATTTCTCCAAGAATTTAGAAGCTCCCTATCCCCTTCATTTCGCTTCATTTCGACAAAATTCCTTGTTTCACACATCGGGGCAAGTTTCACTCAAATGATGTTTCAGATAAGTCAAAGATGAATTTTGGGAAACTGAGAGAGGTTTTTGTCCATAACATGCGAAATAAGAAAAACCTCTTTCAATTTTTGCACATGTGTCATGGTTTTAGAGAAATGTCAAAATTACAATCGTCGGATCCAAGGTGGTTGGACAAAGCACAAAAACGGAAGAAGAAGACCAACCCACTCCGCATCTTGACCGAGGCTTCTCTCACTCACCATGATACTCATTAGCCTCCTCCTAGCAGCAAACCCAAGAAATTTTGAGAGTTTTCAGGCACTTTTGGCATTTTTGAGAATTTTACAAGTTTTGGCCATTTGAGTGGTCTCACCCCGCGTGCGACCAGTCATGGGGACAGCTCATAACGGGGAAAACTCTACATTTTTGGAATTTTCATGCAAAAATACACTTGCCTATGGATGGGTTTCAGATTTTATGAAGATTTGGGCTCCCAAAAGCTCAAAATACATGCAAATTTTGACTTTCTGCCCCTTTTTTGAGTTGCAGAAAGCTGCCTTGGGAGAAATGAGTTTTGAGGGTTCAAATCAACTCCAAATTCAGAAATTTTAGTGGGGTTGGAAATTAGACTCACAGGCCTTTCCAATGAGCTATCTTGCACCTGATTTTGACACCAGGAAGGCCCTCAAACAGAGCTGTCAATGCGCGCGACTAGTCAAAGTGAGGGGCGCGACCACTCAGGGAAATTTCACTATTTTGACCAGTTCGGCCAGCAAAACACTGTTTTTACTTTGGTTGACTTTTGAGGCATGTAAATGATGGATTTTTGTGTATTTTTCATGGCACTTAGATACTTTTACTCTCCTTGAACACTTCTAGAAGTTTCCTTGATGTAAATGGTAAATATTTAATGCATGGATAGGTTTCCTAAGTTTTATAGGCAAGTTGTTTTGACTACCTATTATCTAGTGATTAGTTTAGAATTAGTTGAAACAGCTCCTAGGAAGCTGAGCTCGACCCCTAGAGGTGGGGAAAGGAGTTAGATCTTCTATATTATGCCTTCTCTTACTCATTTTCATGGTTGGACTCTTGAGGGAGAAGCTCCTATTGTATATTTCACTTGTATCTCCGCAATTTGAGGAAAAGGAAGACCAGGGTTTTGCAGACATCATTGGGATTCTTGTGGACTCTTGTGTTGATGGTGTGTTCTTTTATTGTAATTGTAAGTGTTTTTATGTGTTCCATATCTTTCTTTACTGCAGCTTATTAAACAAATGAAGTGATAAAGTTTGAATTCATGCATGTCATGCTTAGCTTTCAAATTTGTTTAATGTTTATGTTTTCCACTGTCTAAAGAGGATTCAAAGTCATTGTTTGCCCTCTTTAGCTTCTCCTCTTTCCTCCTTGATCATCTATCTCAGTTAAAATCATCAGCACAAACTCATACCTTGCCCCAAAGACCCACCTGCAAAAACTGAGCTCAATCCCCGCACCCTAAATTGCAAATCCTCAACTTGCCACCAAAAAACCCCAAAAAACCTCCAAATCAACTTTCAAATCAATTTACTAGCCTAATATCTGTGTTACCTTGATTGGTCATCTCTTCCCATTGAAAATTTAACGAGATTGACCGGAGAGAGCCTTCTCATACCCCGTAGGGCTAGCTACGAGGTGAAATGGTTTGATGTTGCCTTGAAGGTTTGCCTTTCTTAGCCTGAGGTGAAATCTCAAGTGCTAACAACTGGTACAAATTAGCAAGCCAATTTGAGAATACGATTGGAACAATAATTTTAGCATTAAAGAGTTTTTTCACTTCTTTTTTAATCAGTGGCATAAGAAGAGGATTAATTCTTCTTAACTTCTGCTTGAAAGGCTTTTCATTCTCCTTAATAGGAATGGTATGTTGTATAATTGAGGAGTCATATTGTTTCAAGTTAGCATAGCTCCATGCAAAAACATCAATGAACCTTTTCATCATCTCAACATATTTAGTCTTCATATCAGTTGAAAGAAATTTTGAAATCTTGACTATCTTAGGGACAACTGAGTCTCCTAAATTACAGCTTTCCACCTCTTTTTCATTAGCTTGTAATTTTGGTGCTTTGAAGACATCGTTTTGATCAAATAATTTCTCAAGGGGAATGAGGCACTTTGGAATTAAGTTGTTTTGTAATTGTAAGACTTCAGAACTTTCCTTTGACTCTACTAACATATTCTGTTGATCTATCTTATTATTTTCAAATTCTCCCTTTAATTCAATGAAGTTCTTTACGTGCTGATCATCCTCAAAAGCTTGCCAATTTGTGATGTTATCTGGTATAACTAGTCTATGGCGAACCTCCACTTCATAATTTTCAGAAGAGTTCTTAGGAATGATAAAAGGGCTGGCAGAAACAACAAGAGAATCTACAATAGAGTTTTGGTCTCTAGTTTTGATGGTGAAAGAATAGGATTGAAACTTTTCCAACATCTCCAACACTAACTTTCTGTATGCTCTCATCCTTACCTCCTTAGTTTGGTATGCACCTTCTACTTTTTTAATTACCAATTCAGAATCTCCACAAACAGCAATGTTTTTAGCTTTCAATTTTATCAAAGCTTCTAAGCCTAAAATCAGATATTCGTACTCAGCCATGTTGTTGGTACAATCAAAGTTTAGTTTGTAGGAGAGAAACTTACATTCTTTAGTTGGACTAGTGATCCAAATCCCAGCTCCTACCCCTTCTCTTCTTGCTGATCCATCAAAGTGTAATGACCAGTATTCCATGGTGTCTCTTTCATCTCCTTGCTACCCTTCTTGACACTAATTTTCTGAAAGTTCATCTTGTGATTCTCTTCCAACTGATTCATTGAAAAGGATAGCTGATCCAAGACCAGTATCGAATGAATAAATAGGAAAAATTTGAGGCTTGTCTTTGCTGCTTACCATATAGGCCATTTTGGTCTCCTGATACAACCTCCTTTGTTCACCAAACACTGGGATGGTATCATATGTAAGATCCATCTGCATTGTTCCCTTGATTTTTGCTGCCAACGATCTCGAAAGAAGCATCCCAAACTTCAGTGGAATGTCTGCCATGACAATGTCCATGACAATTTTTTTTGCTGGAATTTGTGTCAGACCCACAACAACATCCTTTATCAAGCCAATACATTGGACTCTTTTTGAATCAAAGGAAAATAAATCCTTATATGGCCTAGTTACTTCTAATCCCAGTCTTTCCATGATCACCTTGGGCATGAGATTATGTGATGCCCCTGAGTCTAACATAGCATTATGTAGAGTCATATCATGAATGCTAATTCTTATGTAGAAAGGGGGAAACTCTTCATTCTGTTCATCTTCAAGTCTTGGACCCAAACAAATAACAGGATTATCTTCTTGTACATTTAGGATATGAGCTACTCCTAGTTGTGAATTGAGCATTTCAACAATTTTACTTCTGTATTTGTCTACCTTGATAATTTCATTAAAGGGGACTGATATCTTAATTTTTGCAATCTCATTCTCAAGGTTAAAAACAGAAGCAGTCTTCTCAATTTCTTTAGGAGGAGAAGGAATTTGAATATCCTTTTTGACAGGTGGAGAATCATTCTTACCTTGAGCAACCTTTGAGATTTCCTTTTTATCTTCAACTGTCTTTGAGGTATCCTTCTTGGGTTGTGCTTTGTTTGCTGTAATAGGAACATTTCTATTCCTAAGATTGTACTGCTTTTGCATCTCAAAGATAGCGTGTTGATAGCCCTTTAAAAAATATGAAGGCTCTTCTCCTGATTTGATCATGCTGGACTCATCATGTTCCTCCTTAGTCAAGAAAATTCCTGACACTTCTTCATTAAGACAATGGATTGACTCCTCGGGAATTTCAGGTTCATCTTCTTCATCTAGCAAATTTTGTTGGAAAGGAGGCCTCACTGGAGGATCTGACTGTTGATTTATGTTCTCTCTTGGCCTTTGCTAATTCTGAGGTCTTCTGTACTGAGGATTCCTAAATTGAGGTTCCTGCTGTGCTGGAGGAGCAGAAGCATTCCCAAGAGCTAACCGACCCATCAGTTTTTCCATCGTCTTCATCATTGTTTCAAACTTGTCTTCTGGAGCAGAGGTAGAAGGTTTCTCTTCTTCTTTCAGTTTAGCCTTTGCCATCTTTGATTTCTTAGGAGCAATCATGTTCCCCTCCACCTTAATTGCATCGTTTGCATGTCAGCAAGAGTGGAAGAATCCCTTTCTCTGAGTAAGAGCGAGAAATATGAATCAAATGCTTCAGCATATCTCAACTATGCCAAAGCTCTAGGAGGTTTCAAATGAGCTAGGATAGAATTGTATATTTTATTAAACCTCTTGGAGAAGTTTTGGACAGTTTCATTTGGAGCTCTTCTAAGATTGTTGTATTCAGTAAGAGCTTGGACATGGTTGGTTCTGTTTCCCCATTTCCTTAGAAAACTATCTTCAAATTATGCCCAACTATGAATACTTCCGGCTCTAAGGGCTTTGAACCATTTTCTGACTTCCCCAATGAAATTTTGAGCAAACGATCTTAGTTTTACATCTTCATCATCAAATTCTTCTCTGTCAACGAAATCATTGAATCTGTCTACATGTTCTTCTGCTGTAATGTCTTTAGCTCCTCCCCAAGTTGGAATTATATTAGCATATTTGCTAGGAAGGTCATGTAAAACAGTAGGGAGAGCTAGTGGAGCATACCTAGCAGGTATAGCCATAATGAATGGAGGAGCAGTAATAATAGGTATTGTATGAACGGTGGGACCAGAACTGATGTGAGATATATTTCCTAGTGTCTGAGAACTACTAGGACTAGCAGAGGCAGAGGATAAAGTGCTAGTATGAAAAGGGCTACTTGGACTTTGCAAACCACTGACAAAGGAACTCCAATTTGGAAGGGGTAAAGCAGTTTTGGACTTGAGTAAGACCTCAAAAGGATCAAGCTCTTTGAGTTGGTTTAAATCTTCTTCTTCTAGCAGTAATTCTGAAGTAACAACCTCCCAAAATTCCTCCTTATCTTTTTGTGACACTAAGGATGAAGTATCAATGCCTCTTTTTTGTAAATCTAAAATAATTCCAATAAGTTCTTGTTCGTTCTCAGACCTCAACAATAACTCATGGATTTTATCATCTACAATTTTATCTTCAGGACTTTCAGAAAATTCAGGGAACAAAGATTTCGAAAAACATGAAGTACCTGGTATATGAGGAAATCTTTGCCTGCTCCTTGAAATGGTGTTTGTATTATCCACAAGAGTAGGTGGATCTGGGTCAGGATTACTCTGTGTATATCTCCCTCTCGAAGCCACCTTTTTAACTTTAAAATTGTATGGAGTCAGCAAGGTAGAATGCAGCCTCGAAAAATCTCTTGAGCTCCTGCTACCTTCAAAAGTTCAGTCTCTTTGATTTCGGGAATGAATAATCTTCAGGTTCCCGGTAGACGCACCAAAATGTTATCACAAAACCTTGACCTGATAGGCTGCTGATTAGGAAGGCCTTGTGTAACTCTTTCAAACCTACTTTTGGCTGAGGCTTAGCCTCCTCAACCTGAGAGGGCTCTCTCAAAAAAGGGTTAATGATTTTGATTATAGTTAAGATGGATAACTCTTGTGAAACAACTGTAAAAATATGAATGGTGGAAACACATTTAGCAACTATCCATTGGGCTTATGGAGTCAACAACATCTCAATATGACAATGAGTTCAACCTTACATAGAAGTCAGGGCATTTAGCATTTAAAATATTCAGAACATAACAACTCAGAAAGCACCACACAGTCTATGAATGCATACAGGAAGTTAGAGCACCTCAAGTGAATTCTAAGCGATTACAGATTCATACCACTGCAAGAATTAGGAAAAGGACAACATCACACATTCTGAACATCAAATCCCTCATGAATCCTGAGAAGTAAAGCCAAACATGTATTATCAAAACAGAGTATTACATAAGCCAAATATCAGCCTTTTTTCATAAAATTTCCAACCCTTTTTACATTGTTGCTCCAGCTATATATAGAGGTCTTCTCCTATCTGATTGAGATTTGTCCTCAAGCATGAGGGAAACTCGAGATATACTTGTAATGACACCTAATCCACTTCTAATTGCTTATTTAATGTAACAAACTTTAACTAGACTTTTAAGAGATCTAAATCTAGTAGGATTCTAACACCATGCCACACTAATAATAGCGTTGGTTACAATGATTCCCATTCCTTGACATCTGGTTCCCTGTTAGTTTGGCTGTGATGGAAGTTTAAGACTCCATGCTTGTCTTTTATGCCACACCTTTCCCATTGTGCCGAAATATAGGAAATAACCCCTGCTCATCGGTCTTTATGGTTTTCGAATCCACAGAAGCAAGTCTTTCATCTTCGCTTTCCAAAACGTGACAGATGGCCACGTCCATTGATGTGCTGTTCACTACTTTTTAAAACAAAAACGCATTTAGGCTGTCTTAACATATCTGAACCGTGCTTAAAATGCTCACTTTATGACAAAATTCAAATTTGGATCCAAACCCATATCTCCATCTGTCTTAACCTGATTGATTGCTGCAGCTTCGGACATTTCCTTGCATATATTCATTCTTCAAAATATTCCCGCTTATGTTTCAAAATTGGTTGATTTGTATTGGAACCTCTAGCTTCAGCAGTTTCGTAGCGCGCTACGAAACTACTGAGCTTTAATCATCACCTTCAACAGTTTCGTAGCGCACTATGAAACTGCTGAGTTGTTTAAAAAACATATGTTTCAACCCAAAACTTTATTAATTGAGCACTTTGTTATCAAAATCTCCTTTCAACTATTCCAAGACTTTCCAAAACTGAATGGACATGTAGAATTCTTCAAGAAGATGATACTAAGCAAAATCATCAAAATTCAAAACATACTCTTACTTGAAATGTGATTTCATTTAGAAGTTTCCTTTAGCTGGCTTAACTGTGCCTTTAAATCTTTGATTTGTTTCTTCATAATCTTGTTCCGAGCTCTTAATTGCATATTAATCATCCTGATGAATTTTGCTTCTTTGATTGTCGGTACTGTCCAAGTATGGAATTGAGTATCACAGTCAACCACCTCTGAAGTTTCTTTCTCTTCCCATAAGGTTTTAATTCTATTATAATTAGCTTGTATGATGGCATGTCTTCTGGCATCTTTCCTCAGTCTGGCAATCTCAAGGTTAGCTGATTCCAATCTTCTTTTCAAGTCTGCTATACTGTCTTCTTTATATGTGGCGACTGTTTTGCCTTGTCCTTTCTTTAATGGCGTTGTATCTCTTCCCCTATTTCCTTTGTTCTTGGTGGTACCTCCTCTACTTGCTAAAATCTCCTTGTTATGGGTCTCCTAGGTTTGAAAACAAATTGTTCAACTTGCTCATCAAATTTAAGCTTCTTTGAGGCTTTGGTTTTCTTTGTATTCTCTTTTTCTGACTGCATCAATTCATCTTGAACTAGTGGGGACTCCTCAAAGTCAATAACTTGCAATAAATCGTTTAGATTTCCTTTCGAAACTGGACTTTCTTAAATAGCTACTACCTTACCTTTTTCTTCAGCCATCTGACTTCTTGTTCCTCTCCTTGAGACTACCTCAGCTGTGCTTGCTTCAGGTGCAACCTTTTTAACTTGAGCTTTTTCCTTAGTTGATTATTGAGGTGTATCTTGAATGATAAGTGGTTGTACTGACTCTCTCACTTGTTTCCTTGCCTTTAATTTTGGAAATCTCTTAGCTCTTGTTTCTGTATGAAGATCCGCTGTTGTAAGATCTCTTGCAGGTAGAGGACTGAGGTCAGTCTGGCTTCTGAACCAACCATAAAAATAAATTAATTCCAATCTTTGCCTACCTTTTGAAGCTCCTGTAAGAAAAGTAGTTTAATCAAGCCATGATGAAACAGAGAAGTTTCACAAGCTTCCTTCCTCAATTGTACTTTGTCACACATCTTACTCAAACTACGGAATATATAAAAAGGTAGATCAATGGAAACCTTCCCTGTAAAATGCAAAAGCAGATTGAAATGATACGAATACACCTTGTTATACCTTCCTTCACAAGTCAGGTATTTTTGTATACAGGTGAGTAAATGTGCATAAGACTCTTTGACATAGCTCCTAGGCACTGACTTACTCAATTTAGAATTTAAAAACTCCTTCTTTAAAAACTCCTTGCATGGATTCATGTCAAATTTGAAATTTTTGAACCAATTCTCTTGTCCTCGTGGAATCTCTATCAGAGTGGATATCATCTCTGGCGAGACCTGCAATTCCATCATAGATACCTTTGAATTTAAACCAGTGAAATTAAGCGCAAATTCTTTGGTTACCTGTGCATGCCCTCCTTGTAACTTCTTGCAAAAATTCCAACACCCAGCTTTTTTAAACGCCTTCTCCACCTCTTTATTCTTCAGTGTTATATCCAAGCCTTCAGGCTCATTCCTCAGACATTCGTCTGATCTGTGTTCTTTCTTCTCTATTGATCTCTCCACGAAATCTTAAAGACCTGTAAACAAGGAATACTAGCTCTGTTTGAACTGTAAACTTAGCTTCTTTTGAAATTTTGCCTGGCTTGAATTTGTTGCCTCGCTTGATTTGTTGCCTCGCTTGATTACAATTTTATTTAAAATTGAAATCTTGCCATTTATAATCTTTCAAATTGCAATCTTGCAGATTTGTTATTCATGCAAGGCTTACAATCATCATTAAGACTTGTGCAAGGTGGCCTTTCTTGGAAATGGTAATTCGTGTGTATTAACAAATCTAATGGTGATGGGTGGTGGAACGTGATAAGTGGAGTACATGAACTGACACAAGATGATGCAGCCTCTGATTTAGCTAACGGATTTGACATTTGGGAAATATTCGCTGCGGAATGCACGAATCCCTGATTTCACAACGCGGTTAGTTTCAAATTTGAATGATGCGCTGCGAAATCACCTAATAAGGTTTTGTGCTACGAAACTTCTAAACAAAGCAAATGCGCTGCTAAAACACTTTAAAAAGAATGCATGCGCTACGCAATTACCAAAAGGCTTGGTGGTGGATAACAAAATGACACATGGCTATGAAACAATGGTGAATAAAGGAGGAACAATGGTAAATAAGAATATACTTGACTCATGACCTCTTAAAACTTTAGACTTTAAGGAAAAAAATGAAATCAACTTAGAGTAACACTGACCTTTGTCGTCAAGCTAGGATGAGAAGTTACATATATCAGATTTTTTAAGTTATAGCACCCAGATTATCATATTTATAGATCAAGTCATGTGCCTAATATAACAGATCAAAATTACACAAAGATACTTCTCTTCAAGCCTTAAGATCTTGACCCATCAATAGAACTTATCCTTCTCCTTACGCTTAGGTTCCCCCTTGATTCGGATCTAGTAATGCACCATAACCTGATTCTAGATCTTGCTCTTCATAAGATATTCAATACTTCAGTCGATCCTTTGCCAAATGATCTCCTTCCCTTTCTATAGTCTTAGGCCTTACTCAAACCATGGTCCAAAACCATTGAGAACCAATACTAGGGACCCAATACTTGGGTTCAACACTTTGGATGCAATACCAAGGACCAAAACCATAGGTTCAAATATGTCGAACTAAATACCATGGACCAAACATAAGTTTTCCCACATGTATGCACTTTTCTTTGCATGAAAGTGCCTGCATACGTATATGTGCCTTATGATTAGTAATCCCCCATGTATGTGCAACTTTGTTACGAGGAACCTACATATACCTCATTTTCTTTCATTCTAAGAGCCTGAACTGTGATCTTCCATTTGAGTGAGTTGCCATCAAGGATAACACATATGTCATAGAGCTAAACCTGTGTCATAATGCCAACACGAATTGTCACTGATACTGAAACATCTTTTTCTAGTGTTAAAGTGATTGAGATTTTCCAAAAATATCAGATTCTGCTACATGATTAAGCTCCATATTACCCATAGGCTAATGGCCTTGTAGAATCATCAAATAAAATTTTGGTAAAGGTAATCAAAAGGACTTTAGCAGATCATAAAAAGATCTAGGAATCTCATTTAATTTATGTAATATGGGAAAATAGAGTTACTCCAAAGAGGTCTACTGGAAAATCTCCTTTCCAATTAGTTTATGGAAAAGATGCAATCTTCCCTACCAATTTGGCCTTCCCTGTTTTAAAATTCGTGCAGGATTCAATAGATGAGCCTGATGAATTTTCAAGGAGAAGAAATCAAATTATTGAACTAAATGAAAATAGAGATGAGGTTCAACACAAATTGAAAAAGTATCAAAGTAAGATGAAGAGCCTGTTTAACAGAAGAGCCAGGAAAAGGGACATCAAGGAAGGTGATCTAGTTCTAAGATGGGACTCCAGAAGAGAAGAAAAGGGAAAACATTGCAAGTTTGGCAGCCTGTGGTTCAGAACTTTAGCAATTCCTAAAGTAAAGGGAAACAACACCTTTGTGCCACAAAACCTTGAGGGGCAATATTCCACTTACCCTGTAAATGGAAGGTTTCTCAAACATTACATTCAGTACTGAGAAGTTGAGCTAGATTTCATTACTTTCATTGTAAAAATTCTAGTTTCTTCTACTTTTCAAGCTGTCAGTTTGATTTTTTATAACAAAGTCTCCATAGCCCGAGGAGAAGGCACATGGAGCTCCAACTTCTCTACATTCTATAGGAGAAAGTAGTCCCCAGTTGGAGCCAATGTTGTAGCATTTTTGGTTTTGATAAGTTAGAATCAATTAGTCAAAGAATAAAAAAAAATTCAAAAATGTTAAGCTAGGATATGGAAAAAAAGAATACTGAATAAAAATGTTCAAAAATATTAAAAAAAAATGTTAGAATAGATGCCCTAAAAAATGAAGGCAAAAATAAAATGTTAGGTTAAAAAGAAAAACAAAAGAAATAAACTCTAAAAGTGTGCAAGTCCAAGTGCCACTACTTTTTACTTTATTATGCAAAATAATGGTTGTGTGCATCTTGTCTTAAATGCCAGAATCCATGATAGTCAAACATTTTAATCCTAACTAGTTCATGCTTTAAATTTCATGTTTATAATTAGAAAATAAAGATCTAACCAAACTGTTTAATCATGGAAGATCAGTAGTTAGGTAGAAAATAATAAGGAACTCATCAGTTTAATCAGAGCCGTTGGATGTTATAAGGTTAGAATTAGATAGTTTACTTTTCAAATGAAAAAGTGAAGGAAGGGTTTGCTAGCTTAAATGCACCCATTAAGTGAATAAAAAAGGTTAGGGTAAGAAAAGGGTAGGTAGAAGAAAGGTTGCAGAAGAACAAAGTTGATAGAAGCATAAAGCACATTTATTATGCTTGACCATGTGTTTCAATGTGCAAAAGCAGTTATGAAGATGAAAAGATGATCACAAGTGGATTTGGTTAACTTCCCCTCGTTCATTTCATTCCTCACTACATACTTACTAATATCCCCTTTTCCCTTCAGTATCACCTTTGTCCCTTGGTTTAACACATTTCCCTAGCAATTCACCCTCCAAGTTGATTTCTTTTCTTAAAAACCCTTTTTCCCTAGTGTGAAACATGTTCCGCTTTGAAAAAGTCAATATCCCCTTGTAAAAAACCTATTTTTCCACAAAAACCCATAAAAAACCCTTATCCTAATGTTTTTTTCCCCTTCTGCTTCATTCAACTTTAACTCTGTTTTTACTATTTTCACGACTAAACCTTTAAAACCAACAAAACCGGCACTTTATTCATAAATCGATTACAAATCATTTGTAATTAACCCCTGGGCCCTATTAATCTCCATGCCTGTCCCCTCCATGCATCTCGACTGGGCGATGAGCCTCCGAAACCGCTCCCCACATAGTACAAAACTATCTACTCTTCACTTTGTGCCAAATTTCAAAAGTTAACCATTTAACTGTTTAAATGACAAAACCCTCACTTTCGCTATGTTTGCCCGTTTAGAGTGTAAAACCCTCCTAAACCTTCCTTTGACACCATGAGCCTCTGAAAGAAATTTTGATCTCCGATTATCGTGCAAACATTGCTAGGACTTCATCTAAACACATGCGCCATGTGTAAGGCCATTTATCTCTTCATTGCCAACCTATGTTCTCTTAACAATTGTTATACTTTGCAGGTGATTAGTAGAAGACCAGGAGACTAGATAAACAATTTGACATTAGTTGAAAACCTATTTACTCCAAGATTTTCAGGAAATCTATTCGAAAGGCTTCATTTATCAGAAGTTTGTGTACAAACAAAAGATCAATCTTAAACTAGAGACAAAGAAGAAAGAAGTCATTTTACACAGTAGATGTTAAAACAGAGGAAATAGATAAAAGACAAATAGATGATCAATATTCAAACTAACTGATGCTGAGACATGTAAAAACTAAAAGATTTATTGTTTAAATACACAGTAAAAACTTGAAATGTATAGTAAAGGTAAAAATGCATAGTAAAGGATATTAACAGGTCATCAATGTCAAAGAGTATCAGATGAAAGTGTATCAGTGTGAAGGTCAAACTAACAAGCAGCTTAAAGGGAAAAATATCAAAGACTAAATCCAACAGAACCTAAATAATAGGAACGACAAGAAATCAGTTCAATAGTTGTCTCTCTCTTCTTGCATGAAGGTATTTCCTTTTCCTAGAATAAATTCTTAAACAGTTTAGGATATTTTCTTAGTTCTACTATTACATAAATAACTCTCTTCTCGAGAGGTTCAAGGTTCAAACATTGAAACAAGTTCAGCATTGAACCAAGTTCATTGTTCACCATTGGACTAGGTTGACCATTGAAAGAGAGTTGACTCTTGAAGAAGCATTTGTAAACCTTTGATGTACTATCTTTTTTGGACATTTAATGCAAAGTAGAGGATTCTGAATTCAGTTTTATATAGTTTGTATTTTGTGTATTTTTTTCCAGTTTACACATTATGTCTTTCTTCATATTCTTATGTCTTACAGAGATATCTAGGTATGAATAATTGCATCTCAATTTACTCCTATAAGCTCTTGAAGTGATAATCATTAAAGAGAATGGATTAATGAATTGTCTGTTTAATTAGTTCGCTCTAAATTAATAAATCGTCAGCATCTTGTTGTAAGCATAAGCACATTTTCTTAAACCTTCTAAACATCAGTCAGAGGTTTTCATACTTACGATTATTCAATTATTAGTCCAAAAATTACCATAATCATATTAATTTTTTTTTCAACTCACCACTATTCAAGCTATCTCACTGTGTAAAGTTTTATAGTAGCCCTCTACTTTAGGGATTAATATTATTAAAAAGGTTAAACATTAAAGTGGTAAGAACTGAGCTTCCCCAATTGTGATGATTTATCTCTAGGGGTGGGGGTAACTGTCCCCTAACTTCATGTTAAATGAAACTTTTACTTAGTGACTTTTCTTGTAAATTCCCTGGCTAGCTCGCTTCCAAAACCTAGAGTTTACTAAGTTACTATAGAAAAAGTAAATTGGTTATTTATTTTCTACTAAGGGGTGTTACATCTTCCCCAGAGTGAAACATTGTCCTCGGTGTTTGCTTCTAGCCCTTCAACCCAGGCCAAAATCTTCTTCCCACTCGAAATTTCATTTGCTCAAGTTACCTTTGTTAGCTAAAGTGCTTTCTATGCACTTTATTTTGTGATAGATTGCTTTCGTAGCAGTTTCTTGTTGTTTTTTTTTTCGATTGTAGGTATAGAGGTTTGACATGGAGTATTATGCCTGGTCTGACCTACATTCACAATTATCAAGGGTATCATTAGTCTCCTTCAATCATTATGTAGGAAACATGCATATTCATATAATCATCTCAATCGTGTTACAAGCATCATTAATCATTGTTGGTGTGTTTATCAAAGGTTGTTAGCTGGTTGCCTACCCTCACAAAAGTTAACAGTCTGCATTCAAGATTAACAACATTATTGTAATATCAATATTACTATTAATAAATAATTTTCAGAAGTCATTCATTGTTCTTATGTTTGTGATAAATCTAAATGAGCATGTTTTCATGCTACGTAGCATCATTATGCCTTTTAGCTTAATTATACTCATCACATTTGCATTAACCATATATAAGTAGAACTTAATATAACTTTCCTTTCCTATCATTTTTAATGTAGTTATATTGTTTTCTACCTTGTCCAAGTAATGTAGCGATGCCCGAATTGGAATGCTTTGGTATTTGCTTTTGAAGGGAAAACCAAGGATTCATTTGGTATATATATTATTCCTTTCTCCATCATATACTATTCACTTCATTCCGCAATGAGTTATTTTTATTATATTTGACTTGTGACCATATTTTTTCTTCAACAAAAGAATTATCTTATTTCAGTACACACTTATTATCATTACTCATTTTTTTTAATAACATCCCTATTGACTTGTCTTAACTTAGTTACTACTATGCTATTCTTATTAGTCACTTCCTCTACATTGATTCTTATTTTAAGAGAGTTAATCTGGTGAGATATTGACTATGTATCAACTGAGGTGAACTATAAAATGGTTCTTTGCTTTACAACTACTACAACATGCCATTGCCCAAGTCCATTGAATACTTGAAAGTAGATGATCACACAACTTGGCCACTGTGAATATCAAAATCAAAGTGGCCTAGTCTACTTCACTTCCCAAAATCCCTACGTGTACGATTCACCTAAGAGAGTCACAGCTACACAATTGAACTTTGCGGCAACAATCTCCTTTGGCGGGTAAACATTGAAGTGCCTCCACCTTGTATGGTAGATTCTACACAACATTATTGATACAGTGTAATTCCAGGTTAATGGTAGGCAACATTTTTCTGATTGAAGGGGTATAAACATTTTTTTTTTTTTTTTATTAGAAACAACATGCTACATTAGATAAGAAAGCAGTGTAGTTGGGGTTTCCTAGCTTAAAATATTTTAATATAAGAGAGGCACCATAGTTAATGAGCACTCCTGCAACTGCTAGATCACCAAAATGTAGAGCCCTGTGCAGATAACTCTATCTCGATTCATTGCTATTCACATTCCAATTAGTCCTAATAGTGAGAAATTTTCTTACTATTCGCACATGATTCTCGTGCTGCAATGTGAAGGGAAATAGACACAAATGTGTTCTTTTGTGTCAATGTTTCCACCCTTTATACTT
Source organism: Pinus taeda (assembly GCA_000404065.3). Classification (NCBI taxonomy): domain Eukaryota; kingdom Viridiplantae; phylum Streptophyta; class Pinopsida; order Pinales; family Pinaceae; genus Pinus; species Pinus taeda. Next base: position 87,764 of record APFE030837773.1, on the reverse strand, counting down.
AATGTGACCGATACAACATCTACGCCATGGATTGGTCCTACCCTAGTAGAGAAGAACACTTGATGATGATCAACGAGCCATGGTTTGCTTCAATTTTCCTCCTAGTTGAAAATTTGAGCTCTCCATACAATGTTAAAACATGTTAAATACACATAATTTATTCAATAAACTCCATCTTTACCACATTTATAGAGGTACTCTTCCATGGAATATCGCCCTCTATAAGATTAAATCCTAAGAGTTAAAGAATTCATGACACTCCATGGTATCAAATTTCATTGAAGAATTGTGTCAAACACTTGGTGTGCATTTCCAAATTGCCACAACTAAAATACATGGTAAGCAACTTCAGAACGCTCCCTCTAGAATCCACTTCAAAATTTTAATTTTTAGGCCTATCATAGATGTAAACACCAAGTTATTTATGCAAACCAAAGAGCCTAACATGAAATTGTTTCCATCTTAAGACCATCTCATTGCAATACTTGTGAAGAAGTGCCATATAATTCCCAAAATTAAATTGAATGTGGTAACTTGATGTATAAATTCGAATGAATTTATAGATCTTTCTAGTACATAAATATGATGCTCTAAGAACATGATATTCCATAACCATAATCCTTTACAGATCCAAAACACATGTTAACATGTTGAGAAATGTTACAGTGAATATAATTAGTTGTTCAGTGACTATTGATTGAAGTGATCCAATCAGTTACTTCACATCTATTCTTTTAACTTAAACATTTTCCAAGAAGTATTAAATGAGCAAGGACCAAGTTAAGGAATGTTCTGGGTGTATCATATGGCCTTGACATATACTAATATATATAGACATTTTCTTTTTGATTTGGTGATTCTGCTAGTTGGTCCATAATATCTAGATGACATCAAATATTGCAACTAATATCCTTTCAACCGATCAAATTTCTCTAGTAAACTTGACCTTTTCAATCATGAGGTAGTCATAACATAGATAAACTAGTGAACCATTCCATGATTTGCAATTCAAAATGTGTAACTTACACCATCATGAGCCCTTCACATCCATCAAGCGTAAGGAATTCAAGAACTATCTAGATTCCTTTTCTAATATATTTTTTTTACCATATCTTTGGTATTAGCTTTGGTGTTCTTCATTTAAAATGACTAAGTTTGACGTAAAGATGATATTTTCCTAAGAATTAGCAACACTATTCTCCGAACAGCTTCCATGATTATTTTGAAAATTATTATGTTACTTTCAACTCAGAAGCCTCAACTATGTTGCATACTCCATTATTTCTGAAGCTATATTTTCCTTTACAACTATTATAATTGCTTATCAAAATTTGTCTCCATGTGACTAGTATTTAATAATAGTTTTTACTTTATCTGAAAATGGAGGAGGTGATAAATATCTTCTTCTCCAAAACCAAAGACCATTCTCCGACGCTTTGCAAGGAAATATGGGTCTTAACACAAAACAAGTTTTCGAAAGGGTCTCTTCAAGTTATGAGTTAGTTTTCAGATGTAAACTTAAGCATAACCAACACAACATCATATAACTCATACATGTATACATGTAGAGTAGAACAAAGGATTTGTTGATGGGGTGTACCCCTCCTAGGCTACATCTCTGGTCCTGCCAACATATCTAGACCACTCCATATATTCATTGGAAAAAGGAATACATAAAAGTTTGTTGATAAAGATGTGGCTATTTACCTTTCAAGGAAATTTTCTCCTGCAAAGAAATCTCACAAAAATAAACATGACAAACTACATTCATCATGAAAACATCAACAACACAAGGCGTCTCCTCCAAAATCCCTATGCTCCAACTTAAAATGAGCATATAAGCACTTCAATTTAACATTGAAGGAAAAAAAATAGATTTCCTCAATAGGACATAGTGAAAAGTATAGAAAAGATTAACTGTGCAAGTAACAACTATTGCAGTAAACATTTGAAGGTAAGACAACTCCTACAATTCCTTCTCCATGCTCAAACACCTTCAAGAATTGCTCCAAAAAACTTATTAATCTATACAACCATGAACTTGAACTTGCAAAAGGTTCCTTTAGATGTCCTCAAATCATCAAATAGAGGTCACCACTGGATCCAGAATTTCCAAAAAACTATAGGTAGACTCCTATTGAGATCCAAAAGGAAAAAAAATCACAAAGATATCCTCTACAAGATTTCCTTGTAATTTTGTTGTTATCCATCTTACAAATCGGACTAACTGCCTGACTATCCTAAAAATTCTTTCTGTTTTCCATTGTGGAGGTGAAAATTTTTCCCTCCGATAGTGCAATTTGTAGGAAAATTCAATTTCCCAATAACCCCTTAATGAAAAGAATTAAGGCCACATGACCATGTGGTCTAGGGATGGGCTTTAATGCCTGCCCCCGCTGGTCTAGCTCCTTAAGATTCGAGTTGTGGTCATATTATTGCCACATGATTAAGGGTCAGGACAACGACTAGGCCTAATTGTCAAGACCCAGTTCTTACCACGCCATGGTCAAATTGTTGTCACGGAAGCAGGGGCTAGCCCCCTCCATTAGCAGCCATTTATCAATACCATTTTTTTCTCCAAACGTGAGGTCATATGTTGCCAATCCATATGCCCATGACTAGGGCCTTACCTCGAGCCTCCTCCTATCAATGCTTTTTTGATACTGCTCAGGCTTTATGGGAGCATCATGACTAAGGGCCGGGTCTAGTCCCCAGTCACCATCCTTCTGCGCTATGGTCATATGTTTACGCCATGACCAAGGGTCGGGGCTAGCAGCCTGATCCTTCTTCTGAAATGAGTGCCTTTATAAACTTTATATATATGTTTTCATCCTATCTATTGTAATAACAACCATGAGCCTAGTGGTAAGGTTCTTCATTGTTGAATAAGAGGTCAAGGGTTCGATCCACCCACGCCCCTCGCTGACCAAACATTCATGAGCCAATAAAAATGACCCAAAACTAATTAACCATAACATGACATGTGTCAATGACCAGTTGGTACATACCTACACAATCAACCTAGCTAATGTCAGCGATAAGGAAGCCTAGTCAACTGCTCAGTCAACATCCCTGCTCATTTTTAGCTCTTGCGTCAAATGATTAGAATGTGATAACTTGAGCATATGGTGTCAGATTAAGGTGAAACAAACGTCATTGGATTTAGAACGGTCAGCACATAGAATTAATGAAAATTTCAAGACTTTAAGATCACTTTAATTATTGAGCTAAATTTTGATCACCTAATCACACCTCACCACAAGGAGCTTTTGGACTCCAAAATTTTACTTCTCCTAGTAAATGAAATGAGGTTTAAACTAAAAATCACCTAAAAACTCAATCCAAAATTCTCACTTTTCAATTGGTTTCATTTAATCCGCAATCAAGGCACTTCACTTATCTTTTTCATGAAGACCTATTGTCCATTTAAGAATCGAGCCAAAAATTCTTATTGTTCATGCTAGAAAAAAACAATGATGAGTGGAATTTGAACATTCTCTTTAACATAATATTTGTATGACTCAAAAATAACTTGACTTTGAAGTTCAATTGTTGAAGACAAATTTTACTCCATCTTGGAAATCAGAAGAAGCCTCAAAACTTGCTTTACTGTCCTCACACTGAGCTTATACACAAAAGTACAAGGCTACAAAAGTTCCAATGAAATTTTATATATAAGGATAAAATTTCAAGGTTTCTCTTTTCTGTTTGATTTGACTTTGAAACCCATGTATAGAAATTATCTCAAGGATTCACTTTGTATAACACAATATTGTCATATTTCTCCTTTTATTGGGGTTCGACTATGTATTTGATGCATGTCTACGCTTTGATGGTTATTTAAAGGTGGAAATATTTATATATCAAATTGCTATTGTTAACTCCTTAAACTTCAAGCTACTAAAAAATTTCTAGTTTTGTTGTCATTACTAATCGTGCTTTAAATACTATCGACTTGCATAATCAAAGTATTCTACTTTCATGATTGTAGTCCCATCAAACCTATCGATTGGTATGATTATTTTCCGATTTAAAATACATAGTGAGGTCCTATTTAGCACACAATTTTTATACATCTAACTAATGTAATTTTAATACAACTGCAAGTTCATTGGCTGTACGAATGTTCATATTTGTCTATGTCATCGGTTTTCAATCTGTACTTCGACAAAGATCCTTCTGGGGAAATGAATTACTCGTAATATAGTTGTCTTCCTTAATTGGTTTTTTGAAGAAGATAATTTGAAATTCCTTTTAAGTCATCTAACTTGGTTTCCCAACTAATCTCATGAACACCCCTCCTATCATTTTGAGACTGATAATACAATGAATTTCTATCCCTATTTACAGTTTGCTAAGTTTCAGAGTTAAATCAGGAGAGGACAAATCCATCAATTTGATTCCAAAATGAAGGAAATTTTCCATTTCCCCAGTTATTAGAATAAATTGTTGAGTATAGTTCCGAGAAATGGTCTAAATCAAATCATAACTAGTATGGTGAGCTACTTATTCTCAAGCTCGGTTTCCTCTTTGACCTTGTCTAAGTCAGTTGATATGGCGTAATCACATACCATATTGTTTCCTTTTAGGCTTCTCCATCCTTTAGAGTATCTATTTGCTAAATACGTAGTTTTTTTTTAACTAAGACAAATGCATTGAAATTGTTCTTGTTACAATGATTAATTCAGTTTCATGATAGGATATTCTTTTTCCAGATTGTTGCACCAACATACACCCTTATATGACCTTAATAAATCTCATTTCCCTTATTGTAGTTTTCATTTCTTTTTATCCAAAATACTTAAATAAGAACTTAGAATTCTCAATTGAATTTGTTTCTTTAGATATAAGAACTTTCTTTAGCTTAAGGTTTGTCTTTACCTGTCTATACCCTCTTTCATTGAAAATTTACATATAATCAAAAACATCAATAAAACCCAAAAAAGGTAATCTCCATAAATCAATTACTTAGTCTCCTTGCAAGGTAAATTAGTAGCATTCAAAATCCATCCAACTCAAGACTCATAGCATAGATATCATTCATCAAAATAATTGCAATATTAATATGAAACAAAATTAAATTAAAAACATTGTTCGAACGCATCCAACTAGCTAAAGTTAATCACAAAATAAATTAGGGTCAAAATTTTCGACCAAAACCACGGTACCATATTGAACTTGGAGAGCATACCTGCCACCTAACCTTCAACTGTGCTTCCATTTCCCCCTGAGCCAAGGTGAACTTGCCCCCCGAAATGAAAAACCCCCTATTGATCCCTTCAATAGGTATTTAATACCCTTCATGATAAGGTTTCTTTTAGTGGCATCCCACTTTTGTGGATCCTTTTATCCACTTGCCTACGCTTTTCCATAAAATCTTGCCTTTCTCTCCCATCCATTAAGCTTGCCTAGAATTTTATTCTAGAATACTTATCATGAAGAATTATCAAATCTCATTTATGAATGAGATTTTATCTTTATTTTATTTTGGAAAGAATCTCATTTGTGGGTGTCTCATTCCCAAGTGCATACAATAGTCGATTATTCCCATGAATGATATGATGTGTGCAACATCTTTTGGGGTTCCAAATTCCATTATAGCTTCCACCTATTTCTAGGTCCACAACTATCCCCTCTTCTAAAATTATGTGGCCCAAATATTAAATTTTTCTTTGATAAATTCACATTTAGAAAATTTTGCATACAACTGATTTTCTCTCAGAGTTATAAGTACAATCTTCAAATGATTCTTGTTTCCTAAACAATCTTAGAATATATTAATATATCATCAATGATAACTGGCACAAATTTATCCAGGAATATACTAAAAATGCCATTAATTAAACACATGAATGTCGCAGGTGCATTCTTCAACCCAAAAGGTGATATTGTGAAATCATAGTCACCATAACGAATTATGAACATTTTTTGTGGTATATACTCCTCCCATATCCTCTATTGGTGATACCTTGATTTAAAACTAATTTTGGAAAACACTTGGGATCCCCTTACTTGAACAAAGAGATCATCAATCCTAGGTAAGGGACATGTGTTCTTGGATGTTAGCTTACTGAACTATCTATAGCCTATACATATCCTATAAGTCTCATCCTTCCTTTTGACGAAAAGAATAGGTGCTTGGGAAGGGGATACACTGGGTATTATATAGCCTTTTTCCAACAACTCTTGTAATTTGATTTTCAGTTCCATTAATTCTAGGGCAGTCATTTGGTAAGGAGCCTTGGATACTGACGCATCCCCAAGGACTAGCTCTATAGAAAAATATATATCCCTTTTGAGGAGGTAACCCCATAATTTCTTTCAGAAACACATTGGACAAATCTTTGACCGCTTCTAACTCCTCCAAGGCTACTTCTATGTCTTCCAATTGACCTTCCATCTTGACAACAAAAGTATGGTTGCCCCTTTTGGAAGCCTTCTTAAGCTGTAGGGTTGATATCTATTGTAAGGAGATGGCATGAATATTCCTTTAATAATTTGTGGCCTCCAATCATCTATTAGAAAAGAGACCATCTTCTACAAATAATTTACAAGTGCTCGTTGTTTTTCTAGCCAGTGCATATCAATAAACACATTTTATGAACCCAAAGGTAATTGTTTAAATTCACAAATTTGGCTTCCTATCCAACTGCACTGTACAATATTTAACCATACTGGTAACCCTCCTTTTCGCTTCAACAGCTAGTTGTGCTAGCCAAAGTGTCTTAAACTTTTCTTGTACAAATCTAGAATTTTGTATGATTTTAGGACTAACATATCTTACACTAGCTCCTAGGTCTATTAATATTGAAATAGTTTTGCTACAACTTTTACCTTCAACTGCCATCATGGTGGATTTGTGTTCTGTGTGACGTTCCTCTAACATTGTACTAATGTAAGGAATATTTTGATCCATGTTATTCATGGTAGAGGCTTCTCGTATGTTTTGAATATTTTTCACAGTCCTTGGGTTTTTAGGGAAGTTTCGCAAGAGATGAGCCTCTCCAAAGCCCAAACACTTCGGTGGATCCTTATCCTTACCATTGGATTCTTTACGAGGATCAGCTGGCTTTGACCCAATTTGGGTTGGAGTTTGTAATTTATGAGGTTTTCCATTAATTTCGTGAAAATTCTAGCCTTATCCTCCCCTACCATTCTATTGTGCTCGACCATTCGTTTTTCCTTTGTTGATTTGTGAGGTTTGTTATTTTTTATTATTAGCTCAAGACTTTGAATTGTCATTCTTTTTCTTTGCTTACTGGTAAAAAATCTTTACCATATGAATCACCTCATCCATAGTTTCTGGATTGTCGTATTCTATTAGTGTTAAAACACAACAGAATTCAATTGATGAATTGTTCAACTTTTGCCTTCTCTTCCTTAATGTAAGGCACATACCACAACATGTGGGTGAATTTAGTTTTTAATTTATCCATTGTCAGCTCTCCCAACTTTAAATCATGAAATTATTTAGCTCGACCATCAAAATATATTTATGTTAGATAGTTTTCTTTAAATAATTTTTGAAACTCCTCCTAGTTGACTTCTTTCCTATCTAAAAATGGATTTTCTGAACCTCCTCCCACCATAAAAAGGCCTTCCCCAGTAGTTGATAGGTTTCCAATTTAGTTTTTAACTCGAGTGTATAGTCATAAACCTGAAAATAATGATTAATTTTCAACAACCATGAGTCTGTCACTTCCTCCGATTCCCCATCTTAAGTTGGGGGCCTAATCTTTCTAAACTCCACGTGCAATTTCACCTTCAGTTTCATCTCATCTCTATTCTCAATCATCGATGAACTTTTCTCCCATTCATCAACCAACCTATTTTTGCTACCGACCTCTTCTTTCAATTTTCCCCTTCCAATAGTTTCTTCTTTGTTTCTATTATCCCTTGTCCCTTCTACTGTGTTAGATTTGAGTTGGTTTGATAATTTTCTTATCACTTGTGCTTGTTTGACATTTTCCTTGCATAACCTTTCTTCATCCATCTCAACATTTTCTAACTCATTTTGTAATTCCCACATCATGTTCATCAATTCCCTGGTTGAAATTTGAGCTTGTTTCCCTAAGTGTACATATATTTCTTCTTCTCCAATAGGATTATCGTATGGAAAATTTGCCATTATGTATTTGTCCTACCTTTAGTAAAATGAAAATTTTTACTCTCTTTCACTATCCTTGTGTAAAATAGAGATTACGTATCAATCACAATGCACAGTGGAAATCATGGTCAGCCAAGTTTCCCAGCTTTGGAAATCTAGTCTTTGATACCACTTTGTCACATCCCCATGACTTTATTCACTCATATGTTTTTTTAATAGTAAATAGAGGTAAACTCAAGACCATAAGATGCTAAATAAAGTAAGAAAAATATCAAACCTTCAATCCTTATTGTTCACCTTTACTCTTTTAACATATTAGTCAATTTTTCTCTCACATCAAGAGTTGCATTACTTGGCATGCCTCCCTTTTTAAAATTTAAAATCAATGGGAAGAAAATTTGAAGGAAACAATCCATCATTGTTATGGCTAATATATTTAATCCATCATTGTTATGGCCAATATATTCTATCATAAAAGGCATTATTCACTAAAAACCTATGTTAAACACTCATACACATTATCAAAGAAAGTAATAAGTTTTTCTTGTCAATTTTTTATCACAACAAAACATTGCAAGGTATACAACTCTCCGATTAATTATGCAAGGGTTTGGTGGAAGTTTAATTATGCAAAGGTTTGGTGGAAGTTTACTCATGAGGAACCCTTTTATTGTTACTCTTTTTATTTTCCTCTCTTATCCAAATATTTTTATATGCAAATGAGAACATGGCTATAAATGCTAAATGTTCATCCCACCATGGTCATCCACCACTAATTTAATCCATACTCTTTATCAAACTATGCATAATTTTTATATGCAAATGAGAACATGGCTATAAATGATAAATGTTGATCCCGCCATGGTCATCCACCACTAATTTAATACATATTTATTATTAGACCATGCATAATTGTGAGTCCTTACATAAGATTTCAACTAGGGAAAATGGGGTGCTCTAATAATTTCACATTATATACTTTTCTTTACCTTGCATATAGCTAAACTTCAACCACTTACTATTCCCAAGCCTATGCATCTTATTTATGTATATACTTTTCTTTACCTTGCATATAGCTAAACTTCAACCACTTACTATTCCCAAGCCTATGCATCTTATTTATGTTTAAATAAGGATTGAATACATTAACATTTGAGTTAAGAACTTAGATATAAAGTGAGAATAGCCATCCAAAGGGGTCCAAGTGGGATAATTTTGATAAGAATGAATTTATTTTATTGATGTTGATGTCACATGTCTCGGGTGTATGTTATTATGGTTAAATGGAAACATTTAGTGTACAATTAACATTAATGTTATAATTACTATGCTCTAAAAACATCTCATAAGTTGTTTGTTTAAAATATCTTTATACCCATGTTATCATTGCACATTGCTTAATCTTGGGGCACTTATCTTCCTTGGAAAAACTACAAACAAGATGAATTATTTCTCACCTCTAGGGTAACCACCCTAGGGGTTGCTGGTGGCATTCCTCATTTTCTCTATTGCCTGGTCAATGAACTTTGCTCCCGATGACTATTAGGGTTTTGCTCCCATCTCACCAGAGGGTGGACGTGGCTAGAGTATTCTTGGTAACAATTGTCTAACTTCATCTTGGTAGCGTTTTTCTTCGTAGACACAATAAAGGGTTCACTCAGAAACAATGAAGGTGAGAAAGATAAATTTTTTGGTTTTTTTCTGCTATGGCATAAAATTTTGGCTCTCTTTTAGATATCATGGAACATTTTCATCATTGTTCTCTCCCTTTTGTAGTTAGGGTCATTCTTGCGATGAGTACCCTAGACAGATAGGGTTCGTCCATTCCATGGTTGCCCTGTTGTGTTTCCGAGGGAGGTACTTCCTTGATAGTGCTTCCCATGTAACTAATACAATGTTTTGAGGGATTTTTTGGTTTCCAACTCAAGACTTATATTTTCTCATTGTCATAGAGGTGTTTGAAATCTGGGGTAAAATTTTTCTTTGTATTTCTTCCCTGGTCTCTTTGCAGATATTGCAAGCACTAGGGAAGCACCCAACCACCACAACAATTTTTCTTCTCCAACACGGGTACAACATTTATCTAGCGAAGAATTAGCATATGAGCTATTCTACAAATTTTCTACAGTCCCTAATCATGGAATGAGGGTTTTCCTTTTTCCCAGCTCCTCTTGCACCTTTCTTGGGAATTTTGGTTTCTTTGCTTAGAATTATACTATATTTATTTTGAGCGTTTGGCCACTTTGTCCACAAATGTGCTCTCTCTATTTAATTTAGAAACTTGGTTAAAAATGGTACTTTGACTGTTGAAGTGTTTTTATAGTTGCATATTTATTTATGAAAGGGGTTCCCCAACCGTCTTTCATTTGTTTTTGAATATAAAATTTTCTTTATGAAGAAATCCAAAAGGTGCAGGACCATTTTTATCATTTTCCTTAAGAATTTTATTATTCTTTAATACTCTACTACATAAGTTAAATAATTTCACCTCCAAAAGAAGATGGTAGGGTTTCATCGTAATGTTTTCTTGAAAAATAAAAAGAAAGTTCCCTTCCTTAAAAAAATTTTCTTAACTCTATCTTTGGCAGCAGAAGACAGTGTTCAAATGTTTATGGAAGAATTTAAACTCACATTTCCTTTTCTGACATTTTGTATTTCTTCAACAATTGTTATAAACTTATTTGTATGCCTATGAAGACTTAATATTTTCCTAGGTTCTATTTTCCACTATACAAAGAAAGACTAACCTTTCAAATATCATCTGAGCAAGTGAGTTGTATGGGTTCTTTTCATTTATTTTCTACTGTCTACTCAGCTTAGGAAACATTGGATACATACCCTAGTTCTAGGAACTATGTCGAGCGGGTTGGCTACAGGCTAACAACAAACAACTAACCTTGGAACTAGTTCCTGCAATTTTCTTTTATTTTATATAATATAACTAAAACTAGCTGGAGGAAAAAATTGTGGTATCTCTATCTTTATCTACCTATTTTTCTACTTGAACGAGAACTCTTGGTTCCCGTTTATCTTCAATGCCTCTTATAGGTACAACCAATTAGGTTATATGCAAAGCCACAACATGCTTACATCTACATAATTTTCCTTTTGACAAAAAATAAAAAGCAAAACCACATGGTAACCATGTTATCTCCACCATAGAGGTACGATACCTATCTATGTCTCTAGTATGTGCCAAGACTGCCTAAGGCCTCCCACCCATAATTTGGTTCTTCACATGACTTCCCCCAAGTTGTAGCGCTTTTTCATTGAAGGACAATACCATCCGCAATTCAAATGAGTACGAAAGACAACCCACAAGCAGTTCTCTGCTACAAGGGTTTACACCAGCGTTTATCTCCCACTGATGACATGGTACACATTTTCCATCTCTCCCATAGTGGCCCCAAGGTGGGAGTTCAAGGTCAATGGCATCTTTCTCTAGCCACAAATATTTTCCTAGTCTCTCCCATTTCCCAATAGCCTCTTGGCATTTTTCTTCATCCCTCATATTTTTCTGTTGCTCTCTCCTTTTCCCTGGCCAGATATTTTTCTTTGGAACTGTATTCTTTTGTTATTTCTAATTATTGGAATATAGCTAACTCATTGAACTTCCTTTTGACTTAAATAGGGATTTTTAATTCCACGAGTGGTCTTGTAAAATTTTCTCTAATTATATTTTTAGCTATTTTATTAACACAAATACATACACACTTCGGAATGCCAACACATTAATCATATTTAGTTTGTAATGTCCCATGAATAGTTAAATTTTATTGTAACATAAGCATACATATATACATACATTATTATATCATATTACTAACTCTTCAATGAAGATGCAACAATCCTACCACGTTTAATTACATAAATATTAACTTAATCATAAAGTTCGAGTCATTTTCACCAGTGACCTTGGCATGGGAAAGATTTGATGGACATGTTAGCTCATGAGACTAGGATTCTATTTAAGGGCTATGCTTGAAGCAAGCAATTGGGCCTGATTTTCTCATAGTTCACTCTTGGGGATGAGTTCCTCATAGTGCACTCTTGGGGTTTAGACAAAGGATTTTATGGTGGTCTCCATGAAAGACAAAGAGGCCAGAAAATGAGGATGTAAAAGCAATAATGCAAGGATCGAGTTCCTCATAGAGCACTCTTGGGGTTTAGCCAAAGGATTTCATGGTGGTCTCCATGAAAGAAAAGGAAGCCAAAAGGTAAGGATGTAAGTTGAGAGACAAAGAAGCTAGAAAATGAGGATGTAAAAAGAAATAACGTAAGGATCAAGTTCCTCATAGTGAACTCTTGGGGTTTAGCCAAAGGATTTCATGGTGGTCTCCATGAAAGAAAAAGAAGCCAAAAAGTGAGGATGTAAGGGAAATAACACAAGGATGGAGGAAGGCCATGTACAATTAGTCAACTTGGAGAAACGCATGCAAATGTGAGGCATTTCTCCTATTGAAATCTTGAATCCTCAAAGATTTTTCTATGTTTTTATGATTATTAAACTAGTTTTCATTATTAAGGAAAAAAATATATTTGTATAATACAAATAAGTTTAATATGCAATGGTTTTATTTAGTAATTTCTTTTCATGTAAAAAGTAATTATTTAGTATTATATATAAAAATAATGGATAACAAAATTTATTTATTCCAATAAAAAAGTTTATAACTTGTTACTGATTCAATTCTTATAAATAACATGAATATGATCATAATTTTTATTATTGAAAATTATAAATATTGAACATTCATAGAAATAAATAAATATATTTCGCTGATTCAATAAATAATTATCTATATATATATATATATATAATAATATTAATATATATATATATATATATATATAATATATATATACATATACATATATCATTTTAATAAAACTACAAACTTACTCAATAATTCATGAATTGCAATTATAATATTTTTTTTTCTTTTTTTTTTCTCTTGTGGTTCACGGATACCCATGGTCACTGGGTAGCCGCTACGTCCATGAATCAACACTAGGGTGGACCCCACCCGAAGGGGGTCACACCCCTTGGCGTATTTATTGACCTAACCCCAAGCGCTTTCAGTAATTGACCCTATGACCTACCGATTGGCAAGGCACTGATTTGACCGATTGAGCTAACTCTTAGGGCTATTGCAATTATAATTTTATATTTAACAACATTTTGATTTTATAAGCCATTAATTTTCTTGAATACAAAAATATTAAAAGAAAGTCGAAGAGCATAGAATGTAAAAAAACCATTAAAAATATTAATTTGAAGATCATAGACGTTACTTCAATTTAAGCATTGATATGTTTTCTCAAAACAAGGCAAGAAAAAGATATAAATCTTTTATGAAATAGCCAATCACCAGTTATAGAGAGACATCTCTAGTTTATTGAGTGGAGAGGCTCATTCTATAGCCCAATATGATGTGTAAGGTTGTCTGTCCATCATAAAAGTTGAAATCTTGCTCATGGCGGCTAAGATAAAAATATTTAAAAAAAAATAACTATAGAAGACATTTAAATAATGTATGCTAATTAAAAAATTGCACATGAAGAAATTAGATCCGATATATATTTAAGATAAATCTATATTGAAATACCTTAACAAATACACAATGAGCAAATAATTGTTTCTCTTCAAGATGGAAAAACCTTCTCAAAAACCAACTACCAAAAAATAAAACATGCTCCATTATGTCACCTTCATTAGCTCACCTTCATGGGGATTCATAATAAAATCAAGGTGATAAATTTTCTCCTCCATAAAATTTGAAGTGTGTGATGGTATATTGATTGTATTGATCTTTATAACTTATTCTTCCCTTTCTAAATTTGATATGCAACCTCACTTGGAAAGATGGTGGCATGCATAACTTCAAGATTAAACATAAAAGGCTTAAGGAATTGGGGAGAAGGAAAACCATTATTTTAACCTAAGGTTCCACTTTATAGATATGAGGCTTCATTCACCAAACCATGAGCCTATTGAATCATTTCTATTAGAAAATGGGAAAAAATATATTAATGCAAAGCGATTGCTTTTTTTTTGGATTGACAATACAAACTTTGCTAAGTTTCCATTGGAAAAAAATATAACAATACATGGATTTAATAATTATCGCTAGATCTCTAATAACAATTAACTCCTTTATTTTCCAAGGATTAAAAATTTATAAGCTTTGATATAAAACAAGATCCTTACCCTAGCTGCACCCAAATTACATTCAAAATTTACTTCTTAGTTTCCTTTCAGATAAAATTTTACTCTCTTAATAATAATAATAGTGATAAACTAGTGAAGTAAGACTGACATTATGATACGACATGAGTTTTGATATGTAGTATTGTCACTTTTATTTATAGTTTTCTTTTTTTTCTATTTCAAATAACATGATTTCTATTGGACCAACAAAATTCAATGTCTTTCATCTTGAACAAGGAGGCTTGTTGAGCAGCAAATCCTGCCTTGAGTGAAAAACATATAAGGAAAGCATATGTTCAGGTTAAACTAGCTAAGTTGCTTAATGACATTGTGACATTATGTATGTAGGTGATAGATGCAGTGTTTTAGGTTTCTGACGTTTGGGATTCATTATGTGACAAATTTTTACCCCCCACCTACAGGGAGGCTTGTTATCCAAGAACATCATCCTCAACTCGTCCGTATGAAAAATATTCTCTGTTTAATTATGTGTTTTGATTGCAAGATCACTTCTTCAACAGTTGCAACAACGTTTCTGTAAATTTAAAAGGGAAATTCTCTGTACTCAACTATTTGTGAAGATTTTCTGCAATAATTGTGCATTATCTATTAACTTTCCCATTCTTATGAAAAATTTCCTCTGTTTAATTATGCTTTTTGATTGGAAGAGAACTTCTCCAACAATTACAGCAGCCTTTCTCTAAATTTAAAAGGAAAATTCTCTGTACTCACCTATCTGTGAAGATTTGATGCAATAATTGTGCATTATATGTTAGCTTTCTCGTGGAGTTGATCGATGTCAAGCAAAGCACACTGATCAAACACAATATAAACTTTGGAAAGTATTTTATGTAGTTAATATTCAAAGTTTCAATTCATCATTTGATTATTCTATGTTTATCAAGCAATATTTTATTGATTATATCTCTCAATGGACCATAAAAGTTTTCACAGCTTCCTTCACATTTTGGTTGACTCTCTGGTTCAAGAAACCAGGATAAATGTTTACATGAAGATGCCAGAAATAACAACTTCTCAAGGAAAATGAGGAAAATATGAGGGGAAATAAAAAATAAATAAAAATTAAAAAAATTAAAAATTAAAATTAAAAATTAAAATAAAAAAAATAAAATAAAAATCTCCCATGTGTCAAATGTACAACATAGGGCTTTTTCTAAGCGTTTGACCAGACACATTCTTTTATCCTACAAATTGATTTCTAGAAATGTATTTATGCACAGCCAAAAACATACTAATTTTCTTCAAATACTTTGAATCAATATCCTTTGGCAAAAGGGGAAGTACTACTTGCAATATTCCAATATTTCCAAGAGTTAGAGGTATTTGCATCTTGGATGAAATATTTTCTGAGATGTCTTGAAGAATCAGAATCGTTGTTACATATTCCCACAGACTGATAAATTCATTGATGTATCTAGTTCTGTGTTTCAGAGGAAAGAAGAATTGAAGTTTGTAGTTCAGTGTTTCAAAGGAAAGAAGAAATGAAAGAAACATTCTTTACAATCATTCAACACTCCATCAAACTTTGTTTCCTATCGTAACCTAGTCAATCCAATCAAGTGCTTCATATTTTTCAAAGATTTGAAAACATGATACAATTGAAGCCATAACTCTCAATCAAATTTTGCAACCTGTGCCAAACCTCTCTATCTAATCAAGAGTTTAATATTTGAAGATTTTCTGAAAATTGAAAACTTTTAAGTAAAAGATAAAATAAGATAATTTTACTAATGTCCTGTAGAGAACCTCTCATGAAATAAACCACTGGAATTTTGAATATTTGTTTATGGTTGATAAAGATCTCCCAAGCTAGAGTGAAAACATGGATGCTTAATTTGGCTTATAACTTTCTAAGTCCTTCAATAGATTCATGAATAGAATGACTCTGCTTCTTAAACATAGGAACAACATATGTCTTAGCAAACCAATATTAATCCATTTCATGGAATGCCTTAGTATCTCTAGACTTAAGAACCCTTTATCTTGCAGCCAAACTTGGAACTCTACCATAATTTATTGAGTTGAGGTATGTTGATGTCCTTGTGTAAGTTAACAAAAGAACCAATTGTAGCCAGAGTATAAGGTGAGGTATATTGTTGATAATGTTAACTAGCCATTCATGTAACCCTATCAACCTTTGTACCTACGATCATGGAGAGGCAATGTAGGAAGAAAATATGCAACCTATTTCAGTATGAGCATCACATATCTTTCTTGGCTCAAGGGCTTTGTCACTGGCCATAATAACAATATTGAAAACATGATGCAGAAGTTAACCGGAGTGTTGGAAAGAAAGCTTGGAAAGCTTGGAAAGCTTGGAGAAGATGGAGATTCATAAAGCCCAATAGGTGCACAAAAAATAAGTGATGGCTCTTAAGACTTGCAAGAAAAGAGCGTAGATACAGCCTTAAGGGCAAGCAGTAGGAAAAATATTTCAACCAAAAGTTGAAATGGAAACATTAGGTTGACCTTGAGGAAAATCATTGAAGAAAACTATCTAAAAGGAAAAAATGGGTCACATCTACTTTGAATGAACAACCTTTGCCATTTTGGAGCTTTTCCTTCCTCTTTTCTTTGTGTCAAAGGCAACTTGAATTGAAAGAGATGATTTTTCTTATATGTAGATCTTGGAACCATTGTAGGGATTAGATAGTTCATTATTGAAAAATCTAGAGGATCTTGACTACCACCTCTTGTTCAAGGCAACAAAGGGTCACATCCACTATGAGTGAACAACCTTTGCCATTTTGAAGCTTGTTTTCCTCCTTTCTCAGCATCAAAGGAAAATTTAGTTGAAGGAGATGAGTTTTCTTATATGCAGGAGATGAGTTTTATTATATGCATGCTTGAAACAATCACAAGGATTCAATGGTTCATTATTGAAACATCCAAAGGATATTGAATGCCACAACTTGTTCAAAGCCACTTGACGATAAGATTGGAAACATGTTTTAACAGAATATTTTTTAAACAACAATCATTAGTTTTTTGGGAGAGAGTAAACTAATAAAATAAGTACATTTGTTGCAGAAATAATATTAAGAAATATTCCATATTAAAATACTACCTTAGATTAATTATACATCTAAAACATAGATAACGCTCATTTAGATTGAGGAGATCATACAATGAAACTCAATTGGGATATGCCATAAAATTCAGCACAAAGAACTCATAATAGAAATAAGCTCAAGAATCCCAATTTTCTCCCTAATAAACAATCAAGACAGTGTAGTGAATACCATAGAAATAGACAACAACAAACATATTGGTAAAGTGTTATTCATTGTTCTTGAGTGCAAGGTGTGTTTACAATCGAACAAGCAAAAAGATTTGATTGCGTAGTTTTAATCCATTCACAATGATTTCCTTTCAGACTTGTCGAAAATCATTATAATATGGACAAGACCATAACATCATTGTTCTCATATGGTTAATTTTCCTAATAACTAGAACAATTTATTCATAATTTATATTTATGATTTCAAAATCCCAAAATGTTTAACAAATATCACATGTTTCAAAAGCCCTTTAAAAATGAAACTAGTAGCTAACAGCTAGTAGCCAAATCTGGTAAGCTTTAGATACTTTCTGCTTTTTCCACATTGTTTTTATTTTTTTTCTAATTTTACTAGCATCCCTTGAATTTTCCATAACTACAGGTATTTAGTCTTTCTGTTTATTATTCTTCGATGGCATAGAACTGAATAATACACACTGATATAGAAGTCAAGTAGTTCATGACTTCTTCAAAAGTACTTGAGTATCCCAAGTAAATAGAAATCAGGATTACTATTCAAAATCAGAAGTGTGAATTAACTAATATTACATTATCACCTTGAACAAGAAATCCAAAGATTTAAAGTCTCGGGATACTTTTACCTAAGGGCTTCATTTAGTAGCCTCTTAGGTAGAAGGTCAGTAAATTAAACAGTCTATTAATGCACATCATACAATGAATTTATGGAAGTAAAAAAAATGTCCTAATGCAAGAGAATAAAGTTTTATTACAACTTTCAAAAGAGAAGGACCAAATTGAGTCAAACAATACCCCACCACAGCAACAAGTAATGCATGATGGACAATAATAGCGAGCACAAATGCACCTTGTGCTTTACTCATTGTATCCATCTTCCCTTGAGAAACAACGGTAACATTCCCCCATTTCTCTTGTCGATTCCCTCACCTTCCGCTTGTTAAAGAGGATTTCCAATGATCCTTTGCAAACTACTCAATCGTGAGCACCAGATTAAGTGCCCATAGTGAGCTGTGAAGGCCATTCTACAAGCCTCAACATGATTATTATGAACCTTGCAAGTATAGACTCAACACCATTGCACTTGCAATAAAGCTTAACACCACCTTCTATAACCAACAATCATGCAGTTTTATAGACATGGGCATGTATTTGATCTTTAAAAATTCTAGGTCTTCCTACGCTTCACTCTGTTCATTCAATGACCAATTTCATACAAACATAAATCCTAAATGTTAATCTAGACCCTAGAAATAAAAGTAGTGAACATAAACGATTAGACTAAAGCAATAATTTTTTTGAAAATATAAATAATGATACTCCCAGAATCACTCGAAGTAACCCTTTATAGGCACATAGCACATATCCAAGGGAAAAGCCTAAGAATGCAAGTAAACCAACTCCTAAACTGCTAAACTATAGCATTGACTACTAAACTATTGCATTGATCTAGATAGTAGTGTTTGATTCCCAAAAATAATGTAGTATCTTCTGCAAAGTCACCAAGAGAGACATAAAACATGAATGGGGATATCTTCTATAGAATTTTAATTCAAGATTGATGAGTTAACCAATAAAATCAATATGTTTGAGAAACCATAACAATTATTCATATCATCTAATTGAAAATTTCAATGAACACTTTGACAAACTGGTTATCCTCATACAGAGCCCCTAAGTGCTAACTATAACAACATACATGAGCGAGGAGCTTTGTTGAGATTCAAGCCACATGTTTTAAAACCATTGTTGAAACAAATTGGTCACTATAGTTTCTGGTGATCCATATACAAATCCACTAAGTGCTAATTATAACAACATAAATGAGACATGATCTTTGTTGAGATTCAAGCTACATGTTTTAAAACCATTATTGAAGCAAATCAGTCACTAAAAACTATATGTAGAGATGCATCTCATGCATTTTCGCTACTTTAAGGAAAGGATATTTTGATGTAGTGATGGCTAGGAGTGTACTCTTTGAAGGGTTGTCAATTGCATCTCTTTTAGTAATTTAAGTATCAACATTTTCAAAATAGAAAAGTAGAAATTAAAAAATATACATAAAAATGTAATGAATTGGGCCAGAGTTCAAACCTTGTCTAAGGCCATCTTAGTTGTTTGTTCTACATCCTTATTTTTTGTGAAAACCACGGAATTTACTGAAAACTCGGGAAGTTCCAAGTGATAATAAAATTTCGTCTATCTAGGTTGAGGTACAAACAATTTTGGGCATCAATTGTAGGTTCATCTTGAATAGACACTATTGTAAATACTTCTCTGGAACCATATTTGTTGTTAATTATGGTGTTTGGAGTAGGGTTTGACATATGGATTCTGGGTATAATCTGCTTGAGGTTTCTAAGAAGCCCAAGTACATCAATACTGTAAAAACATTATTAAAAAAAAAATCCCAAATAGAAAAAATAACTACCAATGCATCGAACAAACAAGTTTATCAGCACTAAAATCCTGACAAAAATTAAAAACACCAGTGATAATGCTAATATTTTTTATAGCAAAAGAGTGAAAAGTGAAGAGCCCATTAAGGAAAAATAGCTTTGAAGTTTGAACAAGCCTAAACAACAATGCTGTGGAAAATTCTCATTACAAAAAAACATTAGGAGCCCATGTCGCCGAAGACTTCGATCACAGGATATCATAATACCTCCATAATTATATAGTGAAAACCTTGAGGGAACAACAACAAAAAAATAACCCTCCCAACCAACCAAACTCATATTTTCCTACAGAATCGATGTTGCATTATTCAACTACAGAATAGATGTTCTGTTATTCAATTTGCCTATTTGCCTCGAATACTACAGATTTTGGAGAGGAAAAAAATGTAAATGTGTATATTTGGATGGGGGGAACTCTAGTTGTTAACAACTTGTGTAGAATTTAGAGAAGAAGAAGCATCCCTCATATTTCACCAAGCCATTAAAGTGACTTTTAAACACAACACGCTGAATCATTTTTTAACACGAAGTGATTAAAGTAACTTTTTAACACAACACGTCGAATAATGAATTTTAAACAACACGTGGAATAAAAAATAAATTAGAAACGACCATGATGGTCCTTCATATTTCACATGATGGTCAACTGTCCTCACCCCTCAGTCTCCATAACATAGTGTGTTAGCCTAAATGAGGGTCTGATGCAGGAGCATGAGACTTGGAGGGAAAAATCTTCAAACTTATTCCAAAAATACAAAAGAAATCTACAAGAAAAGGAGTGGGATCCTTTAGCCACCAATTTCCATGCTTTTCTAGTTTAGCATAGAGATAGAATCTAGGAATAAATCATAATTTAATAAATGTTAAATATTTAAGCTCTAGTGGAGGTTCTCAAGGAGGAAGTCTCGCAGAACTAATAGCTATAATAAATTTAAGCCTCTATTTTAGGAATTGGGTGTTAACACGAACCAATACATATGTAATTCGGATGCTGTTGTAAAGGGATTTTTACCGCATGCTTTTATCACATTTTTATTGAAGGAACAGGGTATTTCTCTGTGCATTGGTCGATCCCGGAGGTGTGGTGACCTCCGAACCCTTTCTGTGCATTTGAGCTTGTATTTCCCTATTAAACTGGTATCTATGCATGTATTTGGCTTCGTTTTTTCTTATGAGTCCTTATAACAATGATTCAGCCTTGTTTTCCAACGAATACTTCCATTGAAGCCTTTTGGAGTACATTTCCCTTATATCAGCATGCCCTATTTCCTTTATATGCATTATTGAGTTCCGTAGGCAAAAATCTGGTTTACACTGGAAAACTGTGAAAAACTTAGTCGGAATTGAGTTCCGGACTTGAATTCCTATTAAAAATGGTTTATACCCTTATCGAGTCTACAACCATCATTGCATCGCAGTGCTTGAGTGGAGAGGGTCTAGCCCTTTGAAGTGCTGAAGTCCGAAGTGCGACGTTCAGATCCAAAATGTTATAGGAGAGGGCTTATGATATATCAGGTTCGCGAGGTGTTATTGCATTGCAAGTCTTAAGCGGAAGGAGCCTAGCGAGGGAGCGTTGAATCACCGATTGCGACTACTGATACGCTACAATATTATCGCATCAGCGAAGGGCTGATAATAAAGCACCAATAGTGTATTTATGTTTTAATGCAATCCTTTGGAAAACTGCGCTGATAGTGTATTTACAAGTGTAATAGCATTATGGCAATTAAACCTCACTAATAGTGTATTTCATGCCTAATTGTGTTATTTTGCTCAAAAGCCCACTGATAGTGTATTTCGTAATTCCAATGGAATTATAGCTCTGATAGTGGAAAACAGGCTCTGTGGTGAAGATTGCTCCCGATAACAAGGGTGGGGCGATTAAAGGAAAAGGATTGGAAATAGTGGTTGAGAGAAGGAGAAAATTATGAAACAATCAATCTAGGAATAGAAGACTGATACTTCGATTAGGATTGAAGAAGGTTTTATCTAGAATTAGAGGAAATTGTAATAGGATTTACACGTTTTTCTATATCGCCTGCACCCAGGCCATCATTAGTGGTATCAGAGTAACCTTTTGACACTGAATTGAATTTCAGAAGCAAAATAAGGAAAGTTAATATGGCTTTCAGATTTGGAAGAGGACGTGGTAGAAGAGAACAACCAGTTGCAAATGCTAAAGTGATGGAAGTTGTGCAACAAATGCAGGCTAGAATGGAAGCATTAACAGTAGGGAGAAATATAGATGATGGAGATGTTAGTGAGCCTGAGGTTGAAGTTGAAGGAGAGAAGGAAGCTGTAGCAATTAATCTTGAGATGAGATTCTTCCAGTCAGTATTGAGATCCACAACTAGGCCAAAGGCTGAGGTTTCAATATATGGAGGACTGAATCTAGAAGAATTAATAGATTGGATTAATGGCATGGAGAAATTCTTTGATTATGAAGAAACAGAAGATGAGAAGAAAGTAAAGTTTGTTGTCACCAAGCTAAAAGGACATGCAGGGCTTTGGTGGGATGGAGTGTAGGCAGAAAGAAAAAGTCTTGGCAAGCAACCAATTAGAAATTGGAATAGGATGGTAGCAAAGCTAAGAGGTAAGTTGCTACCAAGTAATTATCAGCAAACCTTGTTCAGACAGATGCAGGATCTTAGACAAAGGTCTATGACAGTGAAAGAATACACAGAGGAATTCTATAAGGTAAGCATAAGATTTGGACAAACTCAGGATACAGATGAGAAGGTGGCTAGATATGTGAATGGTCTTAGGATGGACATTCACAATGATAAGTATACTGTCTCCTAAAATAGTAGAATAAGCTTATCAGGTGGTACTGAGAGCTAAAGAAAAACTCATAAGGAAGCATTCTGCTAGAGGGAGAGGTACTTATCGAGGGAAAAGAAGCCAAGGTGGTAGAGGGAGATCTACAACACCTAAAGATGGAGCTAGCAACAGCTCAAACCAGCATGCACCCATAGGAGGTCATGCAAGTGGCAGAGGGAGTTTTTTTAGAGGAAAAGGAGGCAGAGGAAGAAGAAGAGAAGCAAGATGTTATAGATGTAACAAACTAGGACACGGAGCTTTTGACTTCTTAGAGAATGCGGGAACAAGCCAGAGGAATGAAATTGTTGTTCAAATTGAGGGAGAAGCAACAGCAACAACAGTGATAGAAGAAGAAAATATACCAGTGAGAGGAGAATCTTTGGTAATCAATAAGGTTTTCTTCAAGCTATTAAAGCAGATAGTTGAACCATAAAAAAGAAAGACCTTTTTCAGAACAATGTGTAATGTTCAAGGGAAATTTTGTCAAAGGATCATTGATAGTGGCAGCACCGATAATTTGGTCTCTACAGAAGTGGTGGAGAAATTGAAGTTGAATACGATGAAACGTCCAACACCTTACACGGTGTCATGGTTACAAAAGGGACATCAGCTATTAGTGAATGAACAGTGTGAAGTGGAGTTGCAGTTGGGCAAATATAAGGACAAAATTGTATATGATGTGATGCCAATGGATGTGTGTCACATATTGCTTTGAAGACCTTGGAAATATGATAGAGGAAATATGCATGATGGGAAAATAAACGCCTACAAGTTTGGTCAATATGGTATCAATCATACATTGATGCTTACGGGAGAAGAAGATGCATCAGGAAAGAAGACTGATCCAAAAACTTTGTTACTGGGAGGAAAGGTATACTTGTAGCAGATTCAAGAGAATGAGTTAAATTTTGTTGTAATTTGCAAGCCCAAGGTAATAATGACTTCCACTAAAGTTTTTGATTTACCCATTGAAATTCAAGAAATTTTGGACAACTATTGTGATATCATTGTTGATGATTTTCCTAATGAGCCACCACCCATTAGAAGAATCATCCATCATATAGATTTGATTCCTGGAGAAAATCTACCTAACAAAGTAGCTTACAGAATGACTCCTACAGAAAATGAAGAGGTTAGGAAGCAGGCTCAGGAACTGCTTGACAAAGGACTAATCAGAGAAAGCTTGAGTCCTTGTGCAGTGCCAACAATGTTGAGTCCAAATAAATATGGAGGCTAGAGAGTTTGTACCGATTCAAGAGCCATCAATAAAATCAGAATCAGGTACAGATTTCCTTTACGTAGAAATTGAATATTTGATGGATTGTTTGAGTGGAGCAAAGTATTTTACAAAACCAGATCTTAAGAGTGGGTACCATTAGATAAGGATAAGAGAAGGGGATGAGTGGAGAACTGCCTTTAAGACAAATGACGGGTTGTATGAATGGAGAGTAACGTCGTTTGGGTTGTCCAATGCACCAAGTACGTTTATGAGACTTATGAATGAAGCTCTTAAAGAGTTTATTTGTAAATTTTTAATACCATATCTGGATGATATATTAGTTAACAACAAGTCTAAGGAGGAGCACATAAGACATTTGAATTATGTCTTACAAATTCTACAGTAAGAGAAATTATTGCTGAATTTGAAGAAGTGTCCATTGATGAAAGAAGAGCTAGTGTATTTGGTTTTTTTTATTTTTGTTGAAGGGCGGATGATGGATCCAGAGAATATCAAGGCAATCATGGAGTGGCCTTCACTTAAAAGTGTTTTAGAGGTAAGAAGTTTCCATGGTCTTGCAATTTTTTATAGGAAAATCATAAAGAATTTTAGTAAGATCAACGCCCCTATTATTGAGACCATAAAGAAGGATAAACAACCATTTAGATGGACTGCTAAAATAGAAAATAATTTTCAGTTTTTGAAGAAGAAAATCACTGAAAAACTTATTTTGGTTCTACCTGATTTTAGTGAACCTTTCTAAGTGATGTGCGATGCTAGTGGAGAAGCTATTGGAGGTGTTTTAAGTTAGGAAGATAGACCTATAGCTTATTTTAGCGAAAAGATAAATGATTCAAAGAAGAAGTATTCTTCTTATGATAAGGAGTTCTATGCAGTTGTGCAGTCATTGAAGAAGTGGAGACATTATCTATTGTCAAAAGAGTTCATCCACTATTCAGATAACCATGCATTGTAGTATATTATGCAGCAGCCAAAGCTTAGTCAGAAACATGCTAAATGGGTAGAGTATCTTCAAGGTTTCAATTTTGTCTTGAATCATATAAATGATCAATCAAACAAAGTTGCAAATGCCTTAAGTAGGAGAAATATATTACTTCAAGAGAGTCAAATTCAAGTGTTAGGTTTTGATTTTCTTAAGAATTATATGAGACATATCCAAATTTTAAAGAGGCATTTGAAGCTTCTAAGAATCATGCTTTGATGGATAGGAGTAAATGGTTGGATTATTTCTTAAAAGATGGCCTATTTTTTAAGAGAAATCAGTTGTGCATACCAAAGTGTTCTATGAGGGAGAACTTAATGAAAGAAAAACATAGTGGTGGACTTGCAGGACATTTTGGTATAGAGAAGACTTATGAACAGTTAAACAGATTTTATTTCTGGCCGAAAATGAGCTCTAAAGTGGAAAATTATGTGAAAACTTGTCAAATATGTCAATATGCAAAGGGAAGAAGACAAAACATAGGTTTGTATATTCCATTACCAATTCCAAATAGGCTTTGGGATATGGTAAGTATCGATTTTCTTTTGGGCTTACCAAAGACTCAAAGAGGAAATGATTCAATTTTTGTTGTAGTGAACATATTTTAAAAAATGACGCATTTTATTCCATGTTATAAAACAAGTGATTCTACTCACATTGCTAATTTGTTTTTCAAGGAGATTGTAAGATTGCATGGGTTACCTAAGAGTATTGTCTCAGACAGGGATTCCAAATTTGTTAGACATTTCTAGAGGACATTATGGAAGGAGCTGGGAACTAAACTAAGTTTTAGTTCTACCTATCATCCACAGATTGATGGATAGACTGAAGTTGTGGACAGGAGTTTGGGTAATCTTTTAAGGAGTCTTACTGTAGAAAATCCAAAGCAGTGGGATCAAGTGTTGGCACAAACTGAATATGCATATAATGACTCTCCTATTACGAGTACAAGACAGAGTCCATTCCATATAGCTTATGGAATGCATCCAAGTGGAGTATTTGAGTTAAGAAAATTGGGAAAATATGAGATGAGAAGTGTAGAAGGAGAAGATTTTGCTTCAGAAATGCAAGCAATACATGAATAGGTGAAAAAATAGCTACATGATAGCAACGTCAAGTACAAAACTAGAGTAGACATGAGAAGAGAGGTGAAATTTGAAGTTGGAGATCTGGTTTTAACACATTATAGAAAGGAAAGATTTCCAAAGAGGGAGTATAACAAATTAAAGTTTAAGAAAATAGGACCATGCAGAGTATTAAGGATTTTTTTTGCAAATGTGTATTAAATTGAATTAACCCCTAATGTTGAATATCTCCAATTTTCAATGTTGTTGACCTGTACAAGTATGAAGGTGAAACTGCAAATGATACAGAAAAGGATCATGAGACATAGGAAATTGACTGGGTAAAATAGTTACCTACAACAAAAGAGTTACAAAAGTGTTCAGGAAAACTAGAGGACAGGAGTACTTTCAGTATTTGGTAAAATGGAAGGATCAACCAACTGCTAAAGCTACCTGGGTAATAGAAAGCATGCTACAGAAGCTAGGCAGTTCTATAGAAGAGCTCATGGATAGGAGCCCATGAAGAATTTTTTCCTCAGGAGTCTGATGCAACAGCATGAGACTTGAGGGAAAAATCTTCAAACTTAATCCAAAAATACAAAAAAAATCTACAAGCAAAGGAGTGAGATCATTTAGCCATCAATTCGATGCTTTTCTAGTTTAGCATAGAGATAGAATCTAGGAATAAATCATGATGTAATAAATGTTAAATAGTTAAGTTGTAGTGGAGGTTCTTGAGGAGGATGTCTCACAAAACTGATAGTTATAATTAATTTAAGCCTCTATTTTAGGAAATGGCTGTTAACATGAACCAGTATATCTGTAATTTGGATTCTATTGTAAAGGGATTTTGACAATATGCTTTTATCACATATTTCTCAAAGGAATAGGGTATTTCTTTGTGTATTGGTCAATCCCGGAGGTGTGGTGACCTCTGAAACATTTTTGTGCATATGAACTTTTATTTTTCCAGTTAAACTAGTATTTATGTATGTATTCATATTTGTTTTTCCTTTTGAGTCCTTATAACAGTGATTCGGCCTTGTTTTCCAATGAATACTTCGATTAAAGCCTGTTGGAGTGCATTTCCCATATATCGGCGTGCCCTATTTCCTATATATGCATTGTTGAGTTTCGCAGGTGAAACTCTTGTTTACACTAGAAAACTGTGAAAAACTTAGTCAGAATTGAGCTTCGGACTTGAAATACTATTAAATATAGCCAATACCCTTATCAGGTCCACAACCATAATCGCATCGCAGTGTTTGATTGGAGAGCGTCTAGCCTTTTGAGGTGCGAAAGTCTATAGTGCGATGTTTGGATCTGAAATGTTATAGGAGAGGGATTATAATATATTGGGTCCGCGATGCATTATCACATCGCAAGTCTTAAGCGGAAGGAGCCTGGCGAGGGAGCATTGAATCGCTGATTGCGATTACCAATATGCTATTATTATCACATCGGGGAAGGGTCAATAGTAAAGTGCCGATAGTGTATTTGCATTTTAACGCAATCCTTTGGAGAATTATACTTATAGTGTATTTCGTAATTCCCATGGAATTACAGCTCGAATAGTGGAAAAGGGGTTCTGTGGTGAAAATTGCTCTCGAAAACAAGGGTAGGGAAATTAAAGGAAAGTGGTTGCAAATAGTGGCCGAGAAAAGGGGAAAATTATGAAACAATCGATCTAGGAATAGATGATTGATACTCCAGTTAGGATTGAAGAAGGGTTTTAGCTAGAATTAGAGGAAATTGTAATAGGATTTGCATGTTTGTTTATATCGCTTCCACCCAGGCCATTGGGGTCACCTGTCCTCACTACTTAGTCTCCATAACATAGTGTCTAAGTCTCAAGGATGCTCCTTAACATTGCATCATGCTAATTTTATTGGCTTGTAGTGTTTGTGTCAAATTGAAACAATTTCTTAATTGGTGGATCTGTGAGAGAGAACTTTACCAAGCCTTAGAGGATCCCCAATTTCCTAAAAAATAGACCATTGTTGAACTCCAGATGGAGACAACAATCTAGAATCTGGATAGTATCGTTGTGTTTTGTTCCTTCCAAAGTCTTCAGAAAATAGTGGGTTCATCAATAGCTTATTCTCTCAGGCTGAACCCAACTATCAGAGCTATACACCCTTACGCCAGTTGACTAATAAATTGATCCATACAGTAATGAAAGAATAAATTTTTGATGAATGAGCTTACAGAGCTCAGATGGTTTGTAAAATGATGACCTATTATATGTACCTTTTTCTTTGAGTTGTTGTTCTTATAATCGATGAAAAAAGAAACTCCGAGCTACCTATCTACTAGAACTGATATCATGGGAGTGGAACAAGTTGAAGGAAGAAGACCACCCTGAGTGTGACGACCCTTTTCTTTTGGCTAGAAATAGCAGGTGGTGAATTTTCTTCCTGCTTTGATGCTGATGGGTAGGCTGCAACTTCAACTGGGACTGCTTCAAAGTTCAAAACTAAAGCTCCTTCTTTTGCATATGAAAGCTATGAAAGCTCTGGGACTAGGCAAAGGAAACCTGGAATAGAATATGATTTTGGCTTTTTGAATAAGCTTTCTGAGGCTCTCTGAATGGAAGGTATGTAAGCCAAATAACTCTTCTTCCTCTAGGAATTATAGAGTGCTCTAGGACCTGTGTCTTACCATTAGAAAGTGCATGTTTGTAAGCCCTAATTATTTTTTTTAGTCCTATGATCGTATCTATGCTTCCCTTGTTCATTGTAATACGCTTTCTATCTTTTTGTTACCTTTTCCTCTACAGTTAGTCGAATGAGTCTAGTGAGCTTGCTTGAAGTGAGTGAGCTTTAGTAGAAAATATCTTACCACAAAGAAGTCCCTTATGAGGACCCTTTGTTTTCCTCCATTGGGCACCTAGAAAAATACAACACAACTATGATCTTCTTTTGTTCTCTCTATCTTCAATTCAACTTCGGTTCCATAGACACCACAACAACATGCAACAATACCATAGTAGACACAACAACAACAGATCGCAACTTGAAAGACTAATACATGCCAAGAGAAAGCCCAGCAGTCACAGCAGGAAGGATGTACTGACTCCCGCATAGAAAATACCCAAAAGCCAACATTTTATAGTGGTAGACTAATGTAAGCACTAGTTGACAGCTCTAAAAAATGAACAACACAAAGCCAAGATAATATATGATTTCAGCTTTTCTACATTGGGAATAGGCCAAATAAAATGGTAAATCACTATGTGCCTAAAAAAATTAATTATACTCAATGAACTTACACTAGAAAACAATTCAACTAATATTAACTTCATCATTTTCGATTACTAATGTCCTATGCCAAGACGACAGGGACTAAAATGAAGAATAATGTTATTACTTTTGTAACTAGATATAAACTATTTAATACATTTATTCAAATTTTAAGTGGTGTTAAATGACCTAAAAATGGTTTTAAAGCCATTTATTTTGGTTCAAATCCCTTTATTAACATTGACGTATGGTTGTTTATTTTGCACAAAACATTTAGAAAGTAGAGTCCAATGGTTTCAACTTCTTACCTAATGAGTGAGACTTCATTTAATAGTCAATTCACCTCATATTCAATTAGTAAACCTAACTATCAACTCTCCCTTTATATATATTAATTATCTCATTTACTTAAAATATGACTCCATCATAATTTAAATTCTAAATTATACAAGTCAAACTGTAGAATATACAATATCATAGTTGGAAAAGGCAAAAAAAAAGAAAATGTAAAAATTATTAAAATTATTATACAATTATTTCACCTCTAATATATAAATAAAGAACTTTTTAACACTGAACCTCTTTGTATTTCATCACAAATATACTTTTATGAGTATGAGGATCTAAAAGGGTTTAACAAAGTAATTTTAATATTGAAGTATTAGCAAGCAAAAAAAGAGCCTAGATTTAGAAATTACAAAAATTTCTTGAAGAAGTACCTAATTATATATCACATCCAATTCTATTTGTTGGCTTCTTAGTTTTGGGGGGAATTTTTGACATGCTTTCACCAAATTTGACAAACGAGGAGTCACGGAGAAAGTAGTCAAGGAAGGAGAAGGAATCGGCTAAATTCTAGTAGTTGAGGAAGGTTGGCCAGTGAAATAGGGGCACGTGTAGTCATAGTCGAGTCGAAACAACTGTCAACAACAGAGGAATCAGTTGCAAACGAGAAAACAAAAGTCGCTGAGAAGGAAAGGGCGAGGCATCCGAGGAAGTAACCAACAGTCTAGGCGAGTGAAGTGAATAAAAGCTTAAGGGAAAGCCAAAACGTGGGAGAGAAAGAGGCGTGTATTGAAATGTTTTCACGGAGCCTATCGAGCTTCACATGATCCTATGATCACATGGTCTTGTATTAGTTTGTGCTCCAATTTCTTCTTCTATTGTGAAGGCTTTTATGCACTCCCCTTGCCTCGACTACTAGTTTCTTCCTCGAATGCCCCATCCTTTCCTTATCGATTGCTTCTATTGCTTGCCTACGAATGCTTCCTCTATTGCTGACAACTATTTTGGCTCGATTGTGACTACATGTGCCCCTATTTCCCTAGCCAATCTTTCTCAACTACCAAACTTCAGCAGATTCCTTCTCCTTTCTCGGTTGCTTTCTCTGCAACTACCCATGTGTCACATTTGCTTAAAACATGTCAAAAAATTTCCCCCAAAACAAAAGACCCAACAAGCTTCGACCACAATCAATTGGCTCATCATTGAGTCAATCATTTGTATGAACTACTAGTGCTTCTTGCTGTTGCAGAGATTCTTCTAGTTCTACTCCTTCCTGGCCTACTCCTTCAAATGAAAAACCCAATACTAGTAAAATAAAACAATAATTAAAAAATAAAATCTCAACACTAATTTTCAAATTAGAACAAAAAAAAATTTAATTAAGCAACAAATTAATTAACAGACATAGTGGCAATAGAGGAAAATAACCAAAGGAAACAATTTAAAAATAGTTTTACATTCGGTGACGTTAAGGACCCACAAGAATAGGTGAAACACATGCTTAAGCAAGATTACGTTAACTCTATGTGTTAATTACAAGAATTTTTAGTATTCATTGCATCATCTAAGAAATATTTAAATATCATTTTGTTTTTCTTTTCTGCTAATCCAAACTTCTCATAAACCATTTTTCCACTAAATTAGTCTATTTATCTTAGATTAACTCAAATTTCTCATAAACTATTTTTCCACTAAATTAGTCTATTTATCTTACATTAACTCTATGTATTAATTACAGGGATTTTTGTATCATTCCATCAACCCAAAGGATTTTAATATGGTTTTGTTTTTTTTTTCCTTTTCTGCTAATCCAACTTTCCCATAAACTACTTTTCCACTAAATTAATCTAAGGATTTCAATATGGTTTTGTTTTTTTTTCTTTTCTGCTAATCCAACTTTCCCATAAACTACTTTTCCACTAAATTAATCTAATTATCTTATAAATCAAATTTTAATTTTAATCATTAGATTTAAGATTTGACGGTAAATTGAAATAAGAGGTTTGTAGTTCAAATTTTAATTTTAAGCATTAGATTTAAGATTTGATGGTAAATTGAAATAAGAGGTTTGTAGTAGGTTGGTAGAGATTGTCATTCGAATTTTAGCTTTAAGCATTAGATTTAAGATTTTGATGGAAATTGAAATTAAGAATTGTAGTAGGTTGGTATAGATTGTCGTTAAAAAATATGTGTGAAATTTTATATATTTTTTTAAATTTATATTTTATATTTTTATTTTTAAATTTGGAAAAGTGAAAGATAAACTTAGTAGAAATAATGTAATTTATAGTTTAGATTAATAAAATAAAAATTTTTAAATTTCAAAAAATAAAAATATTTTAAAAAAAAAAATCATATTAATATAATAATTTTTAAATAATTACATTGTAAGGCCTTTCTCTCTCAGATCAACTTCTCTCTGCTCACCTGTTATCCTTGTATCCCACATGTTTATATATTAGATAATTGCAAAAGCTTCAACCGTTTGTTCAAAGTGGTTACAAATTCATTGCCAAAACGATTTGCGAGTTTATCGAGCCTACCATTTGGCATGTGGTCATAAACAATGAATAAGTCCTTCTGCCTCTGGCACTATCCCCACAGCTAAACTAGGTTCCACTGCTACATGCGTCCAATGGTCGAGATCTCTACCACGAACCCCTGCATTCCCTCCATGAATTCTTTCGTTATGCATTTCACTATGATTTCTTGGCCACTGCTAGGGACAGTGCCCATATAAACCTTCCCAAATCCCCCTGGCCCAAAACATTTTCGTCCCTCAATCCACTCGTGGCGATGCGAAGTTCCTTAAAATCCTACTCTGATTCTTTTCGTCCCTCAATCCACTCGTGGCGATGCGAAGTTCCTTAAAATCCTACTCTGATTCTTCGATTTTTTCTCTGTATTTGGTTCTTTTGATAAACACAGTGGTAAACGCCAGTGAGAAGACAACTAAAGATGCCACTGTAATGCCTGCTATGAGCCCTACACGCAGACGCTTGAAATTCCTTTTAGCTAATGATGGTAAACTTGAGATATTGAGTTGGTGTGTCATGCCTTCTATGGTGAAGCTCCATGCAAGAATGTAATGGTCTTGGATTGAAGTGTCACCGGTAGTCGCTGAAAAGCCAACGAACATCTTCTCTTGCACAACACTTTGCAGATTGATTTTCAGAGATATCAGTGTTCTCTGTGGTCTCTGAAGCCAGCTAGTGTGACACTAATGTTGAAGTGGTTTTGCGAATGATGGTAATCAATCCAGGCCTGAATGTTTCATCCGCTCTTGAGTTCCAACCCCCGGAAATTGTCCCCAGTCTAATAACCAGCAGCCTCGGCCCTCACTGAGTGGAGGTTGTTGATATCGATGTCCACGTGGTTGCCATCAGGGTCGTAGAATTGCACACATTGGATCGTATCAAACTCCATTGCCAACAAGTGATTGTATGGCTTTCCATTGCTGGTATGTTAAGGAGGCCTAGATACTCGGATGCCAGACTGCCCATGAAATTTTATTATGGGGCATGGCTATGATCGCCCATCAGTTAATGTAGATAGAGATGAAGTACAAGCATGCATGTTTTTAGTAATTTTTTTTTTTTTTTTCCAGTTTCCTTTTTAGACATTTTTCAAGTGTTGAGAGTAGAGAGCCAAGGCAGTGCCGAGAGCCCAGTGTATTCCAAAGTCTAGTACATGAATTACAAAGCCTTAAAACCATACCTTAAGGACATTCACACAAGAAGTTTCGCCAAACAAAGCATTGAATGTAAGAAAAAACATAAAAATGTATAATATGTTTTGGAATTATATTTATAAATTATTAAATTTGAGTTTTTTTAATTGGTTTTTGTTTAAATATATTGTTTTATTTATTTTTTTTTCAAAATATTTAAATAATAATATAAATAAAGACATCTCTTCTATATGGGGTAAAATAAGTTTGTTGTTAAGTGTTGTTAATTTCGGATTCTGAGCCTATTATGTTTTCATACTATTTAATGACAGATTTATGATATTTATAACCTGAACTGTTTACAGTTCTTGGTGCAATACTTAGTAATAGTAGTTTTAATTTGATGTGATACTATCTTAACTTGATGAATGACAGGCTTTCAATTGTTTTTAGTCTGTTTTACACTTAAGGGCTTTTGAATGTTTTCCATACAGTTAAGTAATCCTATTATCTTGCAAGTTAGTTTAATTAGCATTCTTCATGTTTCAGAACTTGTGAGCATACTATTAGATTCAGTTTTTAGTAATCCTATTATCTTTCAAGTTAGTTTAATTAGTATTATTCATGTTTTTGCAATTATGAACATGCTATTGGATTTCAGTTTTTAGTAATCTGATTATCTTGCAAGTTAGTTTATTTAACATTCTTTCTGTTTCTTTTTCCTGTTTTCTCTTATATATATATATTTTAGATTTAAACTAATCTATTATTAATATTGAAAATTTATAAACATAAAATTTGGTTGTTAATATTTAAAAAATTAAAAAGGTAATTTTTTAAACACTTTCATTCAAATTTATACTATACAATATAGTTAACTAGAATTATTGCCCATGATTATATCATTGGCATTCATATCCAAATTTATTCCATATACTGTAGTTACCGAAAGTTACTACCCCCCATTATTTACGCAAGTGTTTCCACCTTACTTTTTATTAATTGTAATGTAAAATTGATATTGACATGCTCCACAACCTTGGAACCTTGTTAATTTACATATGATAGGGTTAATTTTTATTAATTGTAATGTAAAATTGATATTGACATGTTCCACAACCTTGAAACCACACACACACATATATGTGGCTTGACCTACTAGAATTTTGAAGCTTGAATCTTATGCTTTATAGAATATTTAATAACATGGTGACTGCCACTTCAGCTACCAATGGACTTAATTTTATTAATTTTAAAAATAAAACCCAAAACTAAAATAAAATTAATAGTTGAAAAGAATAGAGAAAAAGAAATAAAGATTAAATAATACAATTTGTTTCTATATTTTAATTTACTTAATCATTTTCTAACAATAAAAATGAATATATTCAAATCAATGAATATCATCCTAGAATAAAATTAATAGATAAATCATCCATATATATATATATTTAATATAAAATTTTCCCCAATTTGATAACTTAATTATTTTTCAACATCTTTTCTTTACTTATTAGATTTCCAATAATTTTATTTGTTTTGTTTCATTTCCATTATACTTAATATATGCAGTGGAAAAATATACTTAATTGTATCAATTTTACATTACAATTGATAAGAATTATGCTTATGTAAATTAACAAAATTAGAAGGCTGTGAAACTTGTCAATAAGCCTTCAAATGTATTTAGTACTTTTATTTTATTAAGCTTCTAATAATGTACAGCATGTGAGAAGCCTAATGTAGAGTAAATGATATAAATATATTTTTATTCTTTATAAAAGTATTCTTTTTGCTCTATTTCCATTCTTCAATTTATGCCTTATAGCCCTTCCTTTGCAACTTCTGGTGCAAATACTAGTTTTATAAAAATTGCCAAAAAAAAAGTTAAATTACTTTTTTTATTAAATTTAATATTAAAGAAATTGACATCAAAATGAAGAAACCAAAACTCATAAAAAAAAAATAGTGAAACAAATATATTTATTAAAAAAAACTCAAATAGAAATCGGAAATCATAAATCTAAGTTTGGGCACTCCTAGAGTTTTATCTAATCTAAGTTTGGCCACTCCTCGAATTATATAGATAAAAAAAATAATTAACACTTCTTTCAACTCATAAAAAGAAATAGTGAAACAAGTGTACTTGTTAAAAAAAAGCTCAAATACAAACGATATATCATAAATCCAAGTTTGGCCACTCCTAGAATTATATAGATAAAAAATAAGTAACACATTAAAAAAATAGGTAACACATTTTTCAATTGTACTAAGATTAACAGGTTAACAATGAATCAGATAATTAGGCCATCACCATCACAAAGTATTCTTTAAGATGTCATAACGAAATTATTTTAGAATGTGTTTATTAATATTTTTTTATTTTTTAGCTCTCATCACGAATTATTCTATGATGGGTTTATTAATATTTTTAATTATTTAATTTACATATTCTTGCTATTATTATCATTTTATTTTGATTTTCTAATATCACATATAAAAATAAAAATCAATAGCAATTAAAAAACATCTAAATCAGCCCTAATCAAGAGGCATCTATTCCACCAAAATTACTACACAACAACTTTTAATATAGATAATTATTTTTTAAATATCTATTTCCAATTACAATGAATTTGAAATCTTAAAAACCTTACTCACATAATTACAATCGTAACCTTACCAACACAAAAATTTGAAATCCCAAAATCCAATAAGAGTCAAAATCAATAACAATTCAAAAACATCTTAGTCAATCCTAATCAACATACATTTATTCCACCAAAATTACCACACAATAACTTTTAATATAGATAATTATTTTTTTAATATCGATTTCCAATTACAATAAATTTGAAATCATAAAAACCTTACTCACACAATTACAATCCTAACAACCTTACCAACACAAAGCTTTGAAACCCTAAAATCCAATCAATTAATTTATAAATAAAAATTACATCACCATCTTATCCATAAAACTATATATTGCCATTTCTAATCTCTTGTATTTGGCAAATAATTTTATTTAAATATATAGCTTGCCATTTCTAATCTCTCGCATTTGGCAAATAATTTTATTTAAATATATTGCTATCGTTTGACAAAAGCTGACTAGAAAATTTTGAGCGGCCTCTATTCTTTTATTTTAGCAGTCCACTACATAAAACCATGCACTAACCTTTCGCTTGGCCTTTGCAAATGATCTCTCTGAAGATATGTAGTTCTAATATGGAAGTCTCGTGTTGTTAATTAAAAAATAATTGGTAGCATAAAACCATGCACTAACCTTTCGCTTGGCCTTTGCAAATGATCTCTCTGAAGATATGTAGTTATAATATGGAAGTCTCGTGTTGTTAATTAAAAAATAATTGGTAGCACATGCTGTCGAACATTTTAGTCGACACGTTGTGATCCCGTACATCTGTCAGCCAACGGAATTGTTTAGCAGGGGAGATAGGACACTTCCGTGAAGTGAAACAGCTAGAAACAGTCTCTCATAGAATTAGAGGTGGGACACGTGCCACTGATTGAGTAGAGTAAATCGGTCGAAGTCACGAGAACCATTCTGTATAGTGCAAAGCGCGCCGTTCATGGACAGGAAAAGCAACGAATTCCAGATAATTCTAGGGAATGTTGTGAAATTTCATTCACGACATGGCAGAACCCTATAAAACAACAGAGCACTGCAAACAAATTTGTGAAGAATTGTTTCAGTTCCGTTCCCGCGAAATGCAATATTTGTTGATGTGGCCATCGCAAGTTGTTTGCCCTGTCATGCTGTTACTATACATACAGTGAATTCAAGTGATATGGCCAAATATTTGTAAAATTTATAATTTTAGTTTTGATATAGTTTAGGGTTTAATAGTTAAGAGGATGTGTTTTTGTGTTTTTCTTGAAATGTGTTTTCAAATTTTTTGAGAAATAATGGAAAATGAGAAAAGGTAGAATATGTATAACTATGTAAATTTTAAACAGTGAAAAGAAATAGATCCCTTATACTATAAAGAAAAAAAATCTCATATCTCAATTTGATATTTTGATATTTATTAAACAATGTATTTATTAAAAAACAATGTCGTGTATCATACCATACCCACCGTCCAGCGTCCTATATCATACCATACCCATATATGTAAACGACATTGTAATACATTTTTTAATTAAATCAGTTATGTTGTAATTAGTTCGATTGAAATAAATTCATGTAATTTTACATCAAAAAGTAATTTTTTTATTAATTTTGCTAAAATCGATGAAGCTGAAGTGAGGTTTAGCCAATCATTTCTGCAGCTCCGTGTTAATGTTATGATACCTATTTTTGTAATAAAAAACTATTTAAATAATAATTAGGTTGATTGAAATTTGTTTTCTTAAATTACCGTAAGTGAAAAGTATAAATAGTTTCTTATGTGATCGATCAATGTACATAAATTCATGTAATTCTATAATTTAGTTGATTATTTATCAATTTTAATATATTAAAATTAAACTTAAACTTCTAAAATTAATTTTTTATTAATTTT
>APFE030837773.1:0-27584 GCA_000404065.3 Pinus taeda | reverse complement strand
CTCCATGGCGATTGTAGTAGGATTGATGTGTTCTCCTATGAGGACAGGATTGATTAGTTCTCCTGTCGAGGCATCCTACCCATGCAATCTGGGACTCATGGGAAGTACCTCTTATCTGATCAATGACCAGGGAAATGAAGTTAGGGACCATAGTAGTACCGATTGATGCATCATTGTATCTATCATACTCCCTACGCTAGGATGACCTCCATTGATCTCGGATCAATGATACTGGTCTAGGACCAGTGCTAGGAGTTGTACCATACTGTGACACTGACTTCGGGTCGGTTGAGACTAGTCTGAGACCAGTGGTACATACTCCAAGACTGACTTCGTGTCAGTGTAGTACTAGTCTGGGACCAGTGAGAGTGGTATATACTATGACGCTGACTTCGGGTCGGTTGAGACTGGTTTGGGACCAGTGGTACACTCTCTGAGACTGTGATACTGGTATGGGACCAGTGGTAGGAGTGGTACTTACTATGAAGCTGACTTCGGGTTGGTTGAGACTGGTCTGGGACCAGTGGTACATACTCTGAGACTGAGTGTAGGAACTCTGGACACCACATATCTCCACAATGGTATGATATTGTCCACTTTGGGCCTAAGCCCTCATGGATTTGTTTTTGGGCTTCAACCCAAAAGGCCTCACACCAATGGATATATTGTCCATCCTTATATACCCATGATCCTCCCAACTTCTAGTTAATATGGGACTTTGGTCATATACCCAACAATCCTCCCCTCAAACAAAGGACCATCAAGCCTCCCCTCAAACAATTATCCATCTATCCACTCTGTTATCACTCAGGTTGTCCCTAAGCTCCAAGTAGGGATACGGCCAAGGTAACCACAAACCAATCTTTGGATTGCAGGTTCTAGCCCACCTGCAATAAGAGAGGGCTCTCTCTTAATGATTTAACTTTGTTTGATGATGATTTTAGGCTAGTTGCTGGGTACAAGGGGTTTTGTTGTTTTGTTTTGGTGGAAGGTGTATGCCAGGTAGAAATTCCAAGCAGAGAGGCAAGGTAAAGTGTGATAAGTTTCAAACCATTGGGAATGGAGTCACGGATTAAAGCTTGCTGGTGCGTTTTCTTGGTCACAAGAGGCTTGTGGAGCGAGGTAGCCACACATGAGACAACGATCAATTTGCTGAAGGATGGAATGATGGTCAGAGACAAAAGGCAATTAAGAATCTTTCATCAAAACTGACATAGAGGGGAAGTGAAAGAATGGTTATCTAGGAGCAGTTAAGAATTCCTAAATTATCATTCATAAGTGAAAGAAACAACGTAAACAAAATCATTTAAGTATGCATGTTCATAACTATTCCTGAGAAAACATGAAAAATCACAGAAATTGAGCCTAAGGTGCAATTAAGCAAATCCTAAGCTATTCTTTTTTTCTGCAATTTAGAAAATCGGATTTCTGATAAAATACACATGAATAAAACTAACAGAATTAAGAAGCACTTATTGAAACATGTTGAAGCACAAGAATTCCACAATCACTCCTCGGCCAGTTAAACACAACAGACAGTTACAGAATCCATGCTTTCAACAATCTTGGTTATAGAAGTATCACAATTACAGTGCGAGTCTCTGCTTGAGAGAAAGGATCGAAATAACAAAGATCAAACTACTGATGAACAAAAATGACCAACCAACCAACCCCTACTCCATTTTTCAGGGTGGTATATATAAGAAAAATATTTGAAGTCATTTATTACAACTGACCTAAACAGGTTTTCCAAAAAGCTTTTCTAAACTCTAATCATTGCTGGAATTAAATGCAAGTAAATCCTTTGGGCTGCGCTAGAGGCAACTGAATCAAGTTGAGTTGATGAGGTGTCCTGAGTGGCTTGGTGCAGTGGTTCTGTCATTATGGTGCCTTCAGTTCTGGTCCACTGATCTTCCGTGAGTTTAATGTGCAGTCATTTGTGCTGGTGAGCCTTCAATGCGTCTTCAATTGCTTCCTGACTTTCAGAGCTTTCGTTTTAATGTTGAATTTGCCTCGAGCCCTGAGAAAATATCCTCTGATACACTTTGCCACTACATTGATGGTCTTCGCCACTTCCTGATACTCTTTAACGTGCTTCCTGTCTACAAATTTGATCTGATACTCTTTAATCTCTGTCTCTGGTCTCTCTCTGTCTTCAAATCGGTTTAATTTGGCAAAATCGGGCAATTTCGAGCTTTTTCGGTGCAAAATGGGCCAAGGAATCAAAAGACTCCCTAAAGATTCCCCAATATGACCTATCTCCCGTAGCGATGCATGATTAGCGCTTCGCGCTAATCGCGTATCGAAAACTGCCTCCGTTTCTCATTCCAGAGCTCCGAAGCTCGACTTTTGCGCTTGCGCGAATTTTCAGTTTTTTGGCTGCTGACGTCAGCAGTACGGCGGATGACATCAGCATGCTGACATCAGTAGTGGGGTCCAATACGGGTATGACGTCAGCATGCTGACGTCATCAAGGTGATGTGGCAGTACGGCGGGGTGACGTGGCAGTACGGCGGGGTGACGTGGCAGGGACACGTGGTAGGGTGACGTGGGCCGGCTGCAGGCCTGGTGAGGTGTTGTGGAGGCGACGTGGCGGGGTGAGGTGGCGCTCCTGTTACGTGAGGGGAGGGCGGTTTTGCCTATGCATCGGACCGCCTTTGGTACGGAGGTGGTTTCTGTCCGGGGTGGCCCAATGCAATGGGAGGCCGCCACCTGTCCCGGTGTACGACGGTAAAACTGTCGGACGTCGGGTGGTAACCTACCACCACAATCGGGCTCGCGATGTGAACAAGGGTCGTTGGATCTGGGGGAGGTGATCCGATGGTGGATGGAAAAGGGATATGCGCGGGGTTTAGTAAAAGTGCGCGCGCGTTAAAGGTTTAATTTTTCGCGGTGCTTTGGGTTTTAAACTTTAGAAAAATGGGTAAACTGTGTTTTGCGCGGTGGAAATTTATCAAACAAGCATTAATAGTTTTCACAGAAGACTGCGGGGGGTTTAGCATTTGGAAAGGGTTTTCTTAGTGTTTGGAAGGGGTCCAGACACTTGGGAATGGAAATTTATGCAGAGGGAGGGTTCTTACTAAAGTCCAGGTGACTTAGTAATTCCCAGAGAAGTATTTATGGTCATATTTCAACCAGGGGGAGGGGATATTTACATAAGGGGATTATCTACATAGTTTTAGTATGGGGGTGGGGAAAATATAGGGAGTTAAATAATAATGTGAGTAGTTAATATGGAGATGACAAGAAAGCGCTAAGTTTCAGAGATCTTAGGCTTCAAAGGGGAGATAGAACCTTATAGAGAAAGTATGGGTCCTCTTTGAGTGAAGCAGATCTTCACCCAGGCTAATGACATGGAAAGTGATGATACTAAGAGATATCAAGCAGATCTTGACCTCCTTTTGGGGAAATTAGTTAATGATTTTGGGGGGATGGAGAAAAGGAAGTTAGTTATGCCTGATTTGAGCTCCTTCACATAAAAATTGTCAGGTGATTTTGCCCTGAATAGAGATGACACTTTGAAAACATAGAATTGATCAGAAATCAAGATTCTGCAACCTAAAACTACCTACCCAGCCTACTTACCTAACATTTTTTTTTTCATTTGGCTTGGGTGCACTTAGACTTGCAGATCCATCATTTCAATTTTTCTTTTTATGCCTTCCTATCTACAAACTACACTTTTTTCTTCCAAAGGCCCAGATTAAGTAGTTGGGCTCCTTTGATTCTCTACCTATCTAAGAATCTGCCAAGATTAAGCTGTTTGGATAGATTTTCATTCTCTATATTCTAAAATAGGAATTGAAACCTAGGAGACAAAGATTAAGCTATTTGGACCCTCCTTTTAGCTGAAATTCTACAAACTGGAATGACTTTTCAAAATTAGAAAGCCAGTTAGGATGAACTCTTAGGTAGCCTTCTTTGCTTGGTGACTGTTTAGCAAATATGGAGCATTGCAGCATGCAAAGTATGACATATTTGGCCTGTAAAATGTCAATCATGAAATATGAGTAACCTGCTGCAGCAGGAGGTTAACACACTCTCTACCAACCAGGATTCTCCGCTCCAATGTGTTGGAAGCACACGCCTTACATGGAGCACCACATGCCTCGAGAGCTTGCTCTATCCCAGGTCAAATCCTCTTCACCATGTTGGGACCAGGACACGTCCACAAAGAA
Source organism: Pinus taeda (assembly GCA_000404065.3). Classification (NCBI taxonomy): domain Eukaryota; kingdom Viridiplantae; phylum Streptophyta; class Pinopsida; order Pinales; family Pinaceae; genus Pinus; species Pinus taeda. The sequence continues at coordinate 23,406 of APFE030837773.1, read as the reverse complement.
TCCGGAGCACACCGCCTGTCTAACCGAGCTCATCCATGAATCCCATCGTGATATTACTGGGGCCCACCACCTTCGTTCGGCATTCCGAGGATTCATCCACTTGGCTAGCTTCGAAACTTGGCTCTGATACCACTTGTAAGAACTCTGGACACCACATATCTCCACAATGGTATGATATTGTCCACTTTGGGCCTAAGCCCTCATGGATTTGTTTTTGGGCTTTAACCCAAAAGGCCTCACACCAATGGAGATATTTGTCCATCCTTATATACCCATGATCCTCCCCACTTTGAGTCAATGTAGGACTTTGGTCGTATACCCAACACTGACTTCGTATCAGTGCAGTACTGGTCTAGGACCAGTGAGAGTGGTACATACTATGACACTAACTTCGGGTTCGTTGAGACTGGTCTGGGACCAATGGTACACTCTGAGACTATGATACTTGTCTGGGACCAGTGGTAGGTGTGGTACTTACTATGAAACTGAATTCTGGTCCGTTGAGACTGGTCTCAGACCAGTGGTACGCACTCTGAGACTGACTTGGAGTCAGTAGAGGATGACACTAGTGTAGGACCAGTGGAGTCGTACTCACTATGACACTGACTTTGAGTTGGTTGAGACTGGTCTGGGACCAGTGGTACATACCCTGAGACTGACTTTGAGTCAATATGTTACATCCTCGATCATTTCTTCTTCTTCATAATTCAGACAAAAGTAGAGTAGAACAGAACAATGCAAGAGTAGAGTAAAACAGAGCAAAACAGTACCGATCAGTACAGGGGAGAACAAGACAAATCAGAATAGGCAGAATAGAGCAGAGCAGGGCAAGGGTTAGGTTGTACAGGGTAGTGCATTTGATGGATGAATAGTAACGACCGATAGACAGATTGCAGATGAAGTTCTCCCTAGTTGAGAGGGAGTGCTAAAATTGGAAACCATGGAAAAACTTCATGTGGGTCATATTATTCATGGCTGATAATATTTTTATTAAATTCCTCTCGTCAAGAGGTGTAGTATTGATATAAATATCATCCGATTCCGATAAGTGTTCATGGAGATATGAATTTATTTTGATTATGGAATTATTATCAAGCCGAACTATAACTCATGTAGGCTCAGAAGCCCAACAATCGCATCTATTCAAACACCAACATTGTGTATAAATATAATAGGACTTTTCCTCATTTGCACTCACTCATCTCATCACATCTCTCTCTCTCTACTACTCAGAAATGAGTCTCTTCTCTACTACGCAGAAATGGGTCTCCCTCTCACACATGTGAAGCTAGAAGCTGTTGAACTTGAAGCTGCAACTGCAGATCCAAAGATTGACCTAGGTCGCCTAGAAGATCTCCTCTTTGGAACTACACTATAGGTTTATCTGAACCTCCTCTGAAAGACGCAACTTTTGGTGGTGGAATGAAGTCAATCCAATGAACAATTTGCAAGATATCGACTGCCCTAGTTTGAAGCCGGAAACTGCTGAAACTAAAGTTGCAACTGCGGAAGTAAAAATTGACTTGCGTGGCTTAGAAGATCTCCTCATCTGAACTACGATGTAGGTTCATCTGAACCTCCTCTAGAAGCCGCAACTTTTGGCGGTGGAATGAAGTCAATCCGACTGTTGGTTTGTGAGTTATCGTCTGCCCTAGTTTGATAATGAAGCCGCTAATGTTGATGCTGCTGATCTAGGGTTTGCTACTGGTGATATGAATCAGATTTATTGTACTATTTCTCTCTGCTGAATTATAGAAGATAAAAGAATATTTTATCAAAGGGTTTCCCCACACATTGTGGGCTTTGTCGCTGGCTAGCTGCCACATCTTGTGTCTCTTGTCTTGGCTTGTTTTCCGTCGATCGTTTAATTTTCTATCTACACTTTACTTTATGTACATGTGATTGCTAATCTATGGAATATAATAAGAAAAAGAAGTAAACTATTATAAGCATAGAGCATACCATAGTTTAACAGGTTCTCTATCTCTCGAACCTCGTTTGAGCACTCTTCTCTGCTCCTTCTAGGCTTTAACTCATCTACACTTCTCAAGAACACAATCGTTCTCTTGTATTTCCATCACCGTGAAATACTTGGTTCTGACCACCTCTTCTTTCAATTAGAAAGTCTTATTAGCTTCCTTTATTACTCAACAATCTACCCACATCCTTTTGTGGAATTATCTTTGTGATCTACAACAATACCTCTATAGTAACAAGTCTTCTTCTTGCTACATATGCCTTACTTAGCTTCTCGCCTCTTATCTCATTCTCTTATCATTTTTCTGGTTCTTTCCTCTGGAACCAATTCGAGCACTCCTCACTCTAGATTGCTACAACCTTCTCACCTCCTTATGCTGTCACCTGTGTGTCAATATAAAAACCACACATTCTCCAATCTTCAAGTCAAATCAAAACAAAACATGCCATCTCACCTTCAAGAACTTTGCGTGATCTTGTTCCACCATCTTGTGTACTTTGAATGGATTGTCCTATGTTTCTTGCATCTACAATTCTTCCAATATTCTGCTATACTTTACCTCTATGTGCTTACTATGTGTTAGATTAAAATCTGATCTCCTCTTGCCTGCTTTCATCACCATTCGCCTATATATACACCTTCAAAATATAACTCTATTCTAAATTCTTTTTGAGGAAATGTTCACACAAAATTTCTTTGTGTTACCTTAATACCAAACTTTTAAATCACAATTCTCCTCTGATACCAAAATGACGTAGGAAAACCTGCATATACTGACAGCATGCATGTCAAAATGCATATATCTATTTTTCGTCTAGAATTTTAACTCTATACTGGTCAAATCTTTAACTATTAATAGTTAAGGCCCCTTTAATAATCTATGTAGAATTATTCATTAACTAAACAAAGTCTGCCCTTCATTCATCCTTTCATCGAGACTCATTCACATCATTTTCATTAACTTTTTTTATTATCTAATGCACCCTCATGAACTCCCATTAATCCTTATGCCACACATATATCCAATCCCCATTCTTACTTTAGTTATAATTGGACTTAAACCACAAACCCAGCATATCTTTCTTTATTGCTATTATAAACCTTTTATAATAGAAATCATCATAAAACATACATAACTTACCTTCTCCACTTTTTCTCGTCGCTTCAAGTTTGTTGAGGCTCTCTTTATCGCTATCGCAGTCTCACAAACATGCCTCCTAAGACTCCTTTCACATCGGATATGTGATAACCCTCCGGACTTCAATATAATATAAACTGCATTCATCACTTTCTCTGGTCCACTCTTTTATCGCACATTGCAAATCATTTTAGCCCATTTATCATTGCATACCACAATATTTATCGGCTCACTCCACATCGCATGTGACATTGGTTAAGGCCCCGTAGATTACCATGGAATATTTGCGATGCGATCAAACCTCTGATCGCATCGGACATCACAATCGCATATCACAATCACTTATGGGTCAAGGTTAATTCCTCCCATTGGACTATTGTGATACATGATTCCACAATGATCCTCCACCATTGATCCAATCACTCAATCTAATGGTCAGCGATGATCTTGCATATCACAATCGCAATTCCTTTAAGGCCGATTCATTCACTTACTTGATAAGCTGCGATGTGATATTCATAACTCCATTCCTTCTGACTTGATCTCATCTGTTGATCTGATAGATCCACCGGTCCCTGTGAATTAACACTTCATTCTTTCATTCTTCTTCCCAATTGATTTTTACGCCATTTCTCCAACGTTCCTTTGTAGCTTTGGTTATTTCAGTGGTGCTTCATCTTTCCACTGTTCCATTGTGCGACTACCTATTAAGCTTAATTCTGCAAGTTCTTTAGTCACAATCACTCCAGAACAATACTTTGGTTCTTCGAACGCATTCAAAGGTCCATTACGATCTTCTGTCTCATTCTTCTCCACTGTGTGTTCTTCCAAACTCCTCCTACATACATATATTGTATTGGATTCTGATTCATTCATAATTCATCATGCCATACTCGAATCACACACTTATACAATTTCGGAATTAGTCTTTGTATATATAAACAAACATTTACACAATTTCTCTCTCAGGCCTGATCTTCTAATGTCATTTGCCTTTGTTTTACAATATACCCGTAGGCTCACAGTCACACTCTAACCAGCGAACCTATCCACGCTATCTCTCTTGATTTTTCCTTTTAGGCTTAGATTTATACAAAGGGATTCTAAAACCAATTCTTCGTTTAGATCCATAAACTGGTCAACAAAATCCTAAAATCTCTTTCTCATCCCTAAGGATTCTCTCTAATCCTCAAAATGATGAACTAACTCTTAATCTGAGTTTTAAAATTAATTCTCAAATCCCTCAATCTCTCAACTATCCTAAATCTCTCATATTCTCCTACATTCGAGAATATCTACAAATATGTCTCACAATATTCATATAATCATCTCAATCATTTTAACATTAACCATTGTTGGTTTGTTTATCAAATTGTTGTCACTATGCAACCTCACAAAAGTTAATAGTGTGCGTTGATTAACAACATTATTGCAATATTAATATTATTGTTAATAAGTTCTTTTTAGAAACCATTCATTGTTCTTATCTTTGTGATAAATTGAAATTAGTGTGTTTTCGTGCTCTGTAGCATTATTATGCCTTTTAGCTTAATTCAACTCATCACCTTTGTATTAATCATATATATGTAGAAGTTAATATAACTTTCCTTTCCTGTCATTTTTAATTTACTTTATATTGTTGTCTACCTTGTCCAAGTAATGTAGTGATGCTCGATTTGGGGTGCTTTTCTATTTCCTTTTAAAGTGCAAACCATGGATCCATTTGCAGTGTTGCTTCAAGTTTTGGTCTTTTTCCATCCTGATGCAACTTTGTTTACATGTCTGGTCATAGGGTTTTTATTCATTTGTTATATATATACTATACTATATATTATTCATTTGTTATATATATACTATACTATATACTATTCATTTGTTAAGTGTGTGGTCCATATTTGACCTGTGACTACTTGTGGAATGGTTAATAAACCATAATTTTGCTTCAACAAAATAATTATCTTATTTCAATACTCATTGTTATCATTAATCCATTTTTTCATCCCCATCGACGTGTCTTAACTTAGTTACTACTATGCTATGGATATTAGTCACTTCCTGTACATTGATTCTTGTTTTAAGAGAGTTAACCTCAGATTATTGTCTTAAGAGAGTTAACCTCGTGAGGTATTGATTGTGTATCAATTGAGGTGAACTATTAAATGGTTATTTTCTGCCCAACTAGTGCCACATGCCACTGTCCAAGTTCATTGAATATGTGAAATGGGATAATCAGAGAAATTGACCATTGTGGATATCAAAATAAGAGTGGCCTAGTCTACTTCCCTTCCCAAAATCCCTAGGTGTACAATACACCTAAGAGATTAATGACTACACCATTCGATTTTCCCCAACAATATCCTTTGTGGGGAAACCTTGAAGTTCCTCCACCATGTATGGTAACTTATGCACATCATTATTGGTAGACTGTAATTCCAAGTTGATGGTAGGAAACATTTTTCTGACTGAAGGGGTGTACACAATTTTTTTTTATTTTTTATTAGAAACACCATGCTACATTAGATAAGAAAGCAGATCAATTGGTGTTCGAGCTTAAAATATTTTTATTTGAGAAGCACCAACTTTAATGAGCACTCTCGCAACTACTATATGCCCAAAATGTAAAGCCCTATGTAAACTACTCCATTCCAATTTTATTATTCTCATGTTCCAATCAGTCCCAACAACAAAAAATTTTCTTACTATTTGCACATTCCAATAAGTCCCAACAATAGGATATTTTCTTACTATTTGCACATGATTCTCATGTTGTAATCTGAAGGGAAGAACAGGAAATTTTCTTACTATTTGCACATGATTCTCATGTTGCAATGTGAAGGGATATTGACCCAAATGTGTTATTTTGTGGCCATCTTTCCACCATTTCTATTTAATGTGACCGATAAAACATCTACACTAGGATTTGGTCCTACCTTAGTGGAGCAGAATGCTTGATGATGATTGATGAGTTGTGGCTTGCTTCAATTTGCCTCTCAGTTGAAAATCTGAGCTCTTGATACAATGTTAAATAATTTTAAATGCATACAATATATTCAAAAAAATCCCTCTTTTCCACATTTTCAGAGGTACCCTACTGTGGAATATCGCCCTATATAAGATTAAATCTAAAGAGTTAAAATAATCATGGCACTCCATGGTATCAAATTTCATTGAAGCGTTGTTTCAAACACTTGGTGTGCATTTCCAAAGTGACACGTCTAAAATAAATAGTAAGCAACTTCACAATACTGTCTCTGGAATCCACTTCAAAATTTGAATTTTGTGGCCTACCATAGATGTAAATCCCATGTTATTTATGCAAACCAAAGAGCCTAAGATAAAATTGTCGTTTTTATCTTAAGACCATCTAGTTGCAATACTTGTGAACAAGTTCCATATAATTCCCAAAATTAAATTGAATGTTGTAACTTGTATAAATTTGAGTGAACTTATAGATATTTGTAGTAGAGAAATCTGATGTTCTAAGAACAATATATTCCATAACCGTAATCCTTTATAGATTCAAAACACATGCTGACACGTCAAGCAATGTTATAGTGAATATAATTAGTCATTCCTTGACTATTACTAGAAATGATTCAATCATTTACTTCACATATATGCTTGTCTTAAACATTTTCCAAGAAGTATTAAACTAGAAATGACCAAGTTAAGGAAAGTTATGGGTGTATCATATGGCCCTGACATATTCTAAAATATATACACAAACTTTTTTATTGGGTGATTCTGATAGCTTGTCCATAGTATCTAGATGGCAGCAAATCTTGCAACTAATCTCCTTTCAACCAATCAAATTTCTCTAGTAAACTTGACCTTTTCAATCATGAGGCGATCATAACATAGATCAACTAGTGAACTGTTCCATGATTTTATATTCTAAATGTGTAACTTACACTACCATGCACCCTTCACATCCATAAGGCATAAGGAATTCAAGAACTCTCTAGATTCCTTTTCTAATATATTTTTTTTACCATATCTTTGGTATTGGCTTTAGTGTTGCTCATTTAGACTTACTAAGTTCGACGTAAAGCTGATATTTTCTTAGTACCTACAAAGGTTATAATTGACTATCATAATTTTTCTCCATGTGACTAATCCTTAATTAGAATTTTTACCTGATCTAAAAATGGAGGAGGTGATCAATTTCCTCTTCTCCGAAAACAAGGATTGTTCTCTGACGCTTTGCAAGGAAAAATGGGTCTCAACACAAAACAGGCTTTCCAAAAGTCTCTTCAAGTTATGGGTTATTTTTCACATGTAAATGTAAGCATAAGCAACACAACATCACTTAACTCATACATGCATACATGAAGTGTAGAACAAAGGATTTGTTGATGGAGTTCACCCGTCCTAGGCTACATCTCCAAGCCTCCCAACATAGCTAGACTGCTCCATATTTTCAATGGAAAAAATAATACATAAAAGTTTGGTGATAAACATGTGGCTATTTCACCTTCGAGGAAATGTTCTCCTGCAAATATATCTCACATAAAACAATATGAAAACCTACGTTCATCATGAAAACATCAACAACACAAGGCGTCTCCTACAAATACATTATACGGCAACTGCAAATAAGCATATAATAACTTCAATTCCACATTAAAGGATGAAAAAAAAGCTTTCGTCAACATGACATAATGAGAAAAGTATAGAAGAGATGAACATTGCAAGTAATAACTATTGCAGTAAACATATGAAGGTAAGAAAACTCCTACAAATCCTTCTCCATGCTCAAACACCTTCAAGAATTTCTCCAAAACACTAATTGGTTTATACACCCATGAACATGAACTTGCAAAATATTCCTTTAGATGTGCTCAAATCATCAAATAGAGGTCACCATTGGATCTAGAGTGTCCAAATTTGAGGTCACCATTGGATCCAGAGTGTCCAAAAAACCCTAGGTAGACTCTTATTGAGCTCGAAAAACATAAAAACTCACAAATATATGATCTACAAGATCTCCCTATAGTTTTGTTGTTATCCATCTTACAAATCGCACTAACAATCTAACTGTCCTAAAGATTCTCTCCGTTTTCTGCTACGGAGGCAACAATTTCTCCCTTTGATGGTGTAATTTGTTGGACAATTAAATTTCCCAATAAGCCTTAAGGGGAAAAATTAAGGCCACATGGCCATGTGGTCGCACACTGGGCCTTAATGCCTGCCCTCGCCAGTCTAGCTCCTTAAGGTTTAGGTTTTGGTCATATTATTGCCACGGATTGAGGGTTGGGTCAACAGCCTACCCTAATCACCATGACCCTGTTTTTATCGCACAGTGGTCACATTGTTGTGACAGGACTAGGGGCTAGTCCCCTCCGTAAGCACCCATAATGTATGTGTCTTGTCTTAGAAAATTGAAAATTTTTACTCTCTCTCTCTATCTTTTTCTAAAATAAAGATTACCTATCAGTCACAATGCACAATGGAAATCATGTTCAACCAAGGTTCCCTATTTGGAAACCTGGGCTCTGGTACCACTTTGTCACCTTCCCATGACTTAATTCACTCATAATTTCTTTTAAAGAATAATTAGAGGTAAACTTGAGACTATCAGATGCTCAAGAAAGTAAGAAAAATCTCAAACCATTAATCCTTATTGTTCACCTATAATCTTTTAACATATTTATCTATGTTTCTCTCACATCAAAACTTAAATTACTTGTCATGCGTCCCTTTTGAAAATTTAACATCAACAGGAAGAAAATCTGAACAAGGAAACATTCCATCAATGTTATGGCTAATATATTTTTCCAGGAAAAGAATTATTCACTAAAAACCTATGTTAAGCACTCATACACATTATCAACGAAAGCAATAAAGTTTTATTGTCAAATTTTTATCACAAGAAAACATTGTAGAGTATATAACTCATCAATTTTGTATTACAAGAAAAAATTGGAGACTATATAACTCTCCAATTAATTATGCAAGGGTTTGGTGGAAGTTTACTCCCGAGGAACCCCTTTATTGTTACTCTTTGTATTTTCTTTTCTTATCCAAATATTTATGGTTACTCTTTGTATTTTCCTTTCTCATCAAAATATTTTTATATACAATTGAAAATATGGCTATCAATACTAAGCATTGATCCCACCATGGTAATCCACCACTAATTTAATCCATACTTATTATCGTACCCTACATAATTGTGAGTTCTAATAATTTCACTTCTATACTTTTCTTTCCCTTGCATAGACCTCAAATTTGACCACTTAGTATTTCCAAGCCTATGCATTTTATTTATGTTTCAATAAGGATTGAATACATTAACATTTGACTTAAGAACTTAGATATAAAGCAGGAATGGCCATCCAAAGTGGTACAGGAGGGATAATTTTGATAAGCATGAATTTATTTTTTTGATGTTGGTGTCACAAAGGGGTACAAGTGGGATAATTTTGATAAGCATGAATTTCTTTTATTGATGTTGGTGTCACTTGTCTCAGTCGTATGTTGTTGTGGTTAATGGGAAACGTTAGTGTACATTCAACACTAATGTTATAATTACTATGCTCTACATATCATAAGTTTTTTTGTTAAAAATATCTTTATACCCATGTTATCATCCCAAATTATTTAAGCTTGGCCCTACACCTATCTACCTTGGAAAATCTATGACTGAGATTAATTATTTCTCACCTCTAGGGTAACCACCCTAGGGGTTGCTCATGGAATTCCTCATTTTTTCTATCTCCTCGTCAATGAATCCAGACAACAGTTAGGGTTCTCCCCCTCCCCTCACTAGAGGGTGTAGGCGGCTAAACTCATCTTGGTAGGAGTCGTCTAACTCCATCTTGGTAGCAGTATTCTCTGGATACATGATAAAAGGTTCACTCAGCCACAACGAAGATGAGAAATATTATTATTTTGTTTTTTTGGCATAATATTTTGGCTCTTTTTCAAATATCATGGAACATTTTTATCATTTTACTCTACCTATGGCTTTAAGGGTCACTCTTGGAATTAGTACGCCAGATAGATAGGATTTTTCCCTTCTATGGTTTTCCAGTTGCGCTTTTGGTAGAGCTACTACCTCAAGAGTGCTTCCCAGGTAACTAATATAGTGTTTTGAATTTTTTTTGATTTTCCAAATCGAGACTTCTATTTTCCTCTTGTCACAGAGGTGTTTTCAGTATGGGGTAATATTTATTTTTTCTATTTCTTCCCTGGTGTCGTTACAACTTTTGCAAGTACTAGGGAAGCATCCAACCACCAGAACATATTTTCCTCCAACATGGGTACAACGTTTATCTAGTGAAGAATTAGCCTATGAGCTCTTCTACAATTTTTCTACAATCGTTAGTCCGGGAATGAGGGTTTTTCCTTTTCCTAGATCCTCTTGGACCTTTCATAGAGAATTTTCATTTGTTTGCTTAGAATTATACTATATTTATTTTGATTCTTCGAACACTCTAGCCATGACTATGCTTTGTGTATTTAATTTAGAAACTCTATTAGAAATGGTATTTTGACTGCATAAGGGTTTTTACAATTGTATATTTTTTATGAAAGGGGTTCCCTTGTCCCCTTTGGTCCATTTTTTAATATAATTTGTTCTTTATGAAGAATGTCAAAAGGTGCAGGCCCCTTTTCTTCATTTTTCTTAATAATTTTGTTCTTCTTTAATACTTTACTACAAAAGATAAATAAATTCACCTCTAAAAAAACATGTTAGGGTTTCATTGTTACCTTTTCTTCAAAAATAAAAAGAAAGTTCCCTTGTTTTTTAAAATTTGGCTTAACTTTATCTTTAGTAATACAATACAATGTTCAAATGTTTATGGAATAGTTTAAAGTTACATTTCATTTTATAACACTCTATATTACTTCAGTAATTGTCATCAACTTTAGTTGTATGCATATAAAGACTTAATATTTTCATGACTTTTGTTTTTTGGTACATAAAGAAAGACTCACCTTTCAAATATCGTCTAAGAAAGAGAGTTGTTTTTTTCTCCTTCGTTGTTTGTTGTTGTTCTTTTCTTCCTTATTTGTTGTTTCTTTCTACTATCTACTTAGCTCAGGAAAGAATGGGTTGATATCGTAGTTGAAGGGACTATTCCGAGTAGGTTGGCTAAAAGCTAACATTGAGTTTAACTCTCGAACCAATTCCTGCAGTTTTCTTTTTTTATATAAGATTTTTATTTTATATAAGATAACTAAAACTATTTCAAGCAAACAATTGTGGTATCTCTATCTTCATCTACCAATTTTTCTACGTGAACGAGAACTTATGGTTCCTGTTTATATTCAATACCTCTTGTAGGAACAACCATTTAGGTTATAAGTAAACCAAATCATGTATCTCCACAATAGAGGTATGATACCTATATGTGTCTCTAGTATGTTCCAAGACTGCCCAAGGCCTCCCAATCACAAGCCAGTTCCTCACACAACCTCCCCCGAGTTGTATCACTTTTTTAGTCAACCACAATGCCTTCCACAGCTCGAAGGATTATGAAAGATAACCGAAAAGTTCTCTACTACAAGGGTTCACGCCAACATTTATCTCTCGCTTATGACTTGGCAGACATTATCCTTCTCTCCCACAGTGGCCCAAAGTGGGAGTTATTGTTCAATGGCATATTTCTCCAGCCATAAATATCTTCCTAGTCTCTGTTAGTAACCAACAACCTTTTGGTGTTTTTCTCCAGCCGTCATATTTCCGCGTTGCTCTCTCTTTTTCCCTAGTCAGATCTTTTTCTTTGGAACTATCTTCTTTTGTTATTTTTAACTATTCGAATATAACTAACTCTTTCAACTTACTTTTGACTCAAAGAGGGATTTTTAACTCCACAAGTGTTCTTGTCACATTTTCTTTAAGTATTATTTTTAGATATTTTTTTAACACAATTACTTGCACACTTCGCAATGCTAACACATTAATCATATCTACTTTGTAATGTTCCATGCATAACTAAATAAAATTGTAGCATAACTATACATACATAATTGTTTCATATTACTAACTATTCAGTCAAGAATGAAAAATCCTACCACCTTTAATTACCTAAATATTAACTTAATCATAAAGTTTGAGTCATCTTCACGAGTTACCTTATAATTGATTTCCCTTGGAGAAGCATGGCATGGTAAAGATTTGATGGATCTCTCGAGATTAGAATTCTATATAAGTTTGATGGAACTCGTGAGACTAGAATTCTATATAAGGGCTATATCTCAAGCAAGAAATTGGGCTTGAGTTGAGTTTTGCATAGTTCACTCTTGGGGTTTAGATGATGGATTTCATGGTGTTCTCTAGGCCAAAAAATGAGGATGTCAGTTCCTCATAGTGCACTCTTGGGGTGCATTTGGGTTTAGAAAATGGATTTCATGGTGGTCTCTAAGAAAGACAAAGCTAGGATTTCATGGTAGTCTCCAAGAAAGACAAAGAAATACAAAGATGCTAGGATCTCATGGTGGTCTCCAAGAAATACAAAGAAGCTAGGATTCATGGTGGTCTATAAGAAAGACAATGATGTGAAATGATCATAAGTTAAAACTGATGTAGAATTGATCATGCCATTAATGAATTGATTGTTAACTGAAAGTGCGGAACCAAGAGAATTGCTTAAGAAGAAAGACTTTACGACAGCTGATAAAACACAAGTAAGATGCAAAATAGTAATGAAAACACAAAATACACAGCGATACTAGACAACAAAATTGACTACGGAGTTCATCCTTAATGGGCTATGTCTCTAGGTTCACTTTCAAGATAGGCTATCGCTTTATTAGGATTGTAACCAAGGAGGTCAATTAAATAGAGAATTGACCGAAATGAATGTGCATGCAGGCACTTTTGATCACTGACATAAGGAAGCTCTCTGAACCAATTTTCCAATGCCCTTCACGATTCCCAATTTTGACTCCCGATGCTCCTATTACACTGAAAACAAAACAACTTCTAACCTCCAGAATCTTCATACCAAAACTCCAAAACCACTCTAATGCCTTCAATGAGAAAATTGCCTTTTTAAAAGCCTGCAAAAACATTCAAACCTCCTCAGGCTGAATTCAGGATGAACAAGTTGCATTATGGATTGTTTTTGGTGTCGGTCTAATCATGAACTAACACCTAGGATAAGGTTCATCGTCCTCGAATTAATTGTTTAAATAGATTTGTAAAAAAACCCATTTTTAAACTATATAATAAAATGAACCCACTAGTAGCTTACTGATCAAGTGGAGGAGGTTGACTGCCTGCATGTGAACAGGGTGGTCTAACCATTGTTTGACATCTGGAGGTTTATCCGCCTGGCGGTTCTGGTTGGTTGACAGTGACACCGTTATGTGAACATTGCATTTCTCTAGCGGTTGTGGCAACGATGCAGTAACTACCATGGTTACCTGACTATGCAGTGACGACCTTGCTCACATGTCACAACCTGACATGGTTAATGCAACTCTGCCCAACTACTATCCTCGCGGTAACCTGAAACTCCTTCACATGCCTGCTGTCATTGCTAACTTCCCGTTGTAGTTAACTCCAAGCCACAGTTACATAACCCAACAGTCTTATCTGGTCACATGTATTTGTTGTGGTTAGGACCACGCACGGTCAAACTGACAATTTAGGACTGTCATGGCTCATTTTGTAATGTTTTATGTATTACATAGGCCGAGAGGTTAACAACTTAGCGTTTAGGTGTTTTGTGTTATAGTTTTGTAATGTGGTGAGGTCCGATAGACTTAAAACTTAGGGTTTAGGTGTTTTAGCATGGGTTTAGGCTTAGGTTTTTATGTTTTAATACAATGTTTGATTACAAGCTCTCCCCACTTGAAACATCATATTACCCGAACCCTTTACAAAAGTTTTCACTATGTGACATTTAACCCAATGACCACATCACTAACCCACACATCATTGATGACTATAGACAATCCTGAAAATAAACCAATGAGATCCTCCTTGATCAATCCTCTCCACTTGAAAGCTTTTGGAGAACAAAAGTTTGATTTAAGTAGATATCAGGTGGGGCTACAGTTCCCTCACTCTTTCGACTTCTATCGACCTTGCCTTGCTCGAATTCATGCCCATGAGTACTATTCAAAGATATTCAACATATCCATGCCTCAAAAATCGAATCTTCCTGTCCAAGATGATATCTTCCTGCAACTCATTCATATACTCAGGTGCTAAATCATCATTAGTCAGAATCTGTGTATCTTCCTCGGGATCCATGATCATCTGAGGTTCATACAATTTCATATTTTCAACATTTACAACTGAGTAAATTCACATGTAAAGAGGTAAATTTAATCGAAAATAATTATTTCCAATCTTTTCCATAATCTTGAAAGGGCCATACCAGATGGGTTTCAGTTTCTTACCTTCTCCTTTCAACCTGTCTTTACCGATATACAACCATACCTGATCACCGACCTGAAAATGATGATCGACTCGATGCTTGTCATGGCACATTTTATACTTGGTCTCACTCTTCTCTAAATGGTCCTGCACTACTGCATGTATTTGTTACATCCATTGAATGAGATTAACTGCTTTGTTCACATCATCATGTTCACCCACTTTATCCTCTTCACCAAACATGAAATCCATTGGTGAATTCGGTAGATACCCAAAACATGTTTCAAATGGTGATCTATTAGTGGATGAATGTAAGGCTCGATTGTAACCACACTACACATAAGATAAAGATCCATTCCACAATTTAGGATGTTTACTACAATACCCTTGGAGAATATGTATGACCGTCCTATTCACCACTTCAGTTTGTCCTTCATTTTGTGGATGAAAAGTTGTGCTCTTCTTGAGCTTTGTGTCAATGAGTTCCCATAAAGTGGACCAATACTCTCCTACAAAATGAGTGTCTCGATTAGAAATAATAGAAGTAGGTAACCCAAAATGAACCGATACCTGATCGAAGAACATCTTTGTAGTTTGTTCAGCTGTCACCTTCTTTTTGATGGAACAAGAATACACATTTTGCTGAATCTATCGACCACAACATATAGGTAATCATGCCCTCTCTTGGACATAGGAAGTCCTCCAACAAAATCCATGGAATATTGTCCCATCATCGCAAAGGAACTAGAAGTGGCATGTATAAACCAATATTTCGATTGTCTAGTTTGTTATTCGAACACATCACACATCCTTTAATGTATTTAGCAACAATTTCATACATACGAGGCCAGTAACAATACCTTTGAACTTGTGCCATTGTTTTTCTTACTCCAAAATGTCATGAAATGCGAGAAGAATGTGCTTCTCGGACAACATGCACTCTTTCTATCTATGGTATGCATAACTTACCCAGAGGATATAACAACCTGTCATGAACATGATAATTGATTTCTTCTACCTGAGCACCATGAGTTAGTGATTCATAAATATCTTTGAAATCAACATTCGTTTTATATTGTTCTAAATAACTTTCATGCTTTAAATAACTACTATGGAGAACTATGGAAGCATTCAAAGATGGCCTAGATAACATATCAGCTACTTTGTTTATGACATCTTTCTTGTACTTAATTACTAAATGAAATTGCTGAAGAGATCCCATCCATCTGTAATGGCAAGATTGTTGCAACTTATTTTGGGACTGTAAGTACTGAATCAATTGATGATTTGTGTGAATCACTTTTTCCTTACCCATTAAATAATGTTTCCGCTTCTTAACACTTTCAACCAAAGCAAATAGTTCTTTATCATATGTCAGATAATTCATTACTGTCTTAGAAAATGTTTCTGAATGAAAACAAATTGGTTTCCCTTTTTGAAGTAAGATTACACCCATTGCATAACCACTAGCATTTGTTTCTATTTCAAATGGCTGTTGAATATTTGGTAAAGTTAAGATTTGTCACGTGACTATTTCATGCTTAGGTGTATCAAAAGCTTTTTATTGTTTACCTCCCCACTGAAAGGGAACTTTAGAACCCATTAAAGCATGTAATGATCAAGCAATAAAAGAAATCTGAGCAATAAATTTTCCCCAATACTGAATTGCACCTTAAAAAACTTCTAACTTTAGTCACACTATGTGGTCTTGGCTACTTAACAATCACATCGATTTCAGCTAGATCTATTTTTAGACTTCCACATCCAACTATGTAACCAATATAATTTAGTGAAGTTTTCCCAAACTCACATTTGGAAAGCTTAAGGTAAAAATATTCTTTGTTCAATACTTCGAAAACCTACTTAACATGCTTAACATGTTCTTTTATACTCGAACTGAAAATCAGAATGTCATCTAAGTAGATTATGAAAAATTTATCAATGTATCGGTGGAAAATATCATTCATAGCCTGGAAGAAAGTTGTTGGTGCATTACATAAACGAAAAGAAATTACCAACCATTCAAATAGTCCATGTCTAGTTTTGAATGCAGTCTTCTAGATTCCATTTTCTGCGAGGCGGATTTGATGATACCCACTTCTTAAATCTAACTTAGTGAAACAGACAACATTTTTCAGTTCATCAAGTAAATCATCTATCTTGGGAAGAGGATACCTATTTTTGATTGTTATCCTATTTAAGGCCCTGAAGTCGACACACATTCTCCATGTCTCGTCTTTCTTAGGAACCAAAACTATTGGTGAGCCACATGGCGATGAACTAGGTTGAGCAAAACTTTTTTCAACCAATTCTTGTATTTGTTTCTTTATTTCTTCGTTCTCTATAACTGATAGGCGATACATTTCAATATTAGGAAGAGGGGTATCTCACATTAATTGTATTTCATCTTGTATTTCTCTTTAAGGAGGAAGATTTTTGGTTCCTTAAATAGATTTTGAAAAGAATCTACCACTTTAACCAATCTATCTTTGAACTAAGATTCACAACCTGAAAAAGCATCCTGTCGATCCTTATGTTGTTCTTTGACAACCATAAGCACATATTTCTTACTTGAACTTATTAATCTCTTCATATGATTAACTGAAACTAAATACAAGAGCGTTTCAAGTTTATGAGCCCTAACAATAAATCCAATCCCATCTTTCTTAAGATGATATTTATGCCCTTTCCTATAAAACACTGCATCATGATCATAGAGATAAGGAATTCCTAGCACTACTCCACATATATCTATTGGAATCACATCTAAATCTACTTCATCAATGTAGTGATTTGTTATGGAAAATTTTAATCGACACTGCTTTGTGACATTAATCTGAGTCTCTTTATTTAGCCAACCTAGAGGGTATGGTCTTGGATGATTATGTGTCTCCAAACCCAATTTCTTAACTAAATCTTCAGATATTAAATTTTCCTGTGATCCACTGTCAAATAATGTATCTATCTTTATGTGCTTAGAAGTTACCCTTACGAGAAATAATTCAACCCTTTTATCCTCATTTTAGATGATTTTTGTTTGAAGAAGGTATAGAAGTGTTAGAACTTGAACTAGTATCAGAAGTTTTACCTATTGAAACCATTGCAGTTATTTTACCTTCATCACCTGAGTCGGAGCCCAAATCTTGTTGGATTGCTGTATTGGCCTTCTTTTCACCTTCCTTCTTCTAAAAATTCCTCGGTTTGAGTTCTGGGTGAAGTTTCCAACATTTGGACTCATCATGTCCAATCCTCTGGCAATGAGTACAAGTAGGTCTTTCACCTTCCTTCTGAGTTGTCATTGATCTCTTTCCCTTCATGTCACCCTTCTTCTTATTGTCTTGGGAATCCTTGATTTCCAATTGTCTCGATGGTTTCTGCGAAAATATGTCGTAGGTTGTATCTCTTCATTTTGCTAGATAATATAAAAGTAAGGACTGGCTCTTTCTACATGGACATAGCCCAATTTGGGTGAACCACTTATATCTGTGTCTCTCTTGTTTTATGTGTTTTATCCTTGATTTCCAATTGTCTGGATGGTTTCTGTGAAAATTTGTTGTAGGTTATATCTCTTCATTTTGTTAGAGAATATAAAAGGAAGGACTAGTTGTTTCTCCATGGACGTAGTCAAATTTGGATGAACCACTTATATCCGTGTCTCTCTTGTTTTATGTGTTTTACGTATTTTATCCTCGATTTCCAATTGTCTGGATGGTTTCTGTGAAAATCTGTTGTAGGTTGTATCTCTTCATTTTGCTGGATAATATAAAAGGAAGGACTGGTTGTTTCTCCATGGACGTAGCCCAATTTGGGTGAACCACTTATATCTATGTCTCTCTTGTTTTATGTGTTTCATGTGTTTATTTTTGCAATGTTTTATGTGTTCCATTTCTCTGTAATTTATAATTTTATAACATAGAAGTCCTTAAGCACTGAAATCATGGCTTCACATGATAATTTATTATTCCATTAATAGATTGTATCGCAGAAAAACTTTCAAATGGTAATCATAACCATCTCTCAATGTGTTTTCCCAATATGTAATTGTGATACAGTTATATTGGTGGTTTGGGTGTTAAAAGGTTTTGATGCGATGCTCTTAATATCAGAATTAGGGGTTTGGAGCGAAGGACAATGGAAATGACCAAAGGCATTTTGCGATTGTGAAATCATGAGGAATGATGTGGCAATGGTGCGGGCCCAAGAAATGACTTGGTATTATTTTTTAATGCGATTTTCTTTTGTTTTATATATTCTTATGATATTGTGAAAGTTTCACTTTAATAAAGACATTTATCGCAATCAAAAGATCAAAAGTGAATGGAGTAGGCTACCTTTTGCTAATTTGTGATTCATTATAGGTTGTGTTAATTGTTATATCAAGTCTGGAAGGTTTATCACATATCGCAATCAAAGACATCCTCGAGGATTTTATAACATGCTCGTTATAAGTTTTGTGATGCGGTAAGCTCCGATATAGAGCAATTATTTTAACAATACTTAAGGATTTTAAAGCTTAAGTATGTTTTTGTTCTAGGGGGATATACACATTGAGATAATGTGATTTGCAATATTGTTAATGGATCACATCATTTAAAAAGGACAAAATGGGGAGTTACTCATTAGGACTTGCAAAGTGCGATAAAATTCCGATTGGTTTAAGGCAGGCTCATTTCAGTTGTCTGGGCCAATGAAATTTATATTTTTATTCAAATATGTATGCTGCAAAGATGAATGTAAACTGCCGATTTATTTTAATAGAGTTTCATGCGTATCCAATAAAATACCAAGTGAAAAAGATTTCTTTCTGAACTCCAGAGTAAATTCCTAAACACTCTACCCTTTACCTTACCTCAAATGCTGTCAATCAATGACAACTTGCTGCATGTATCCCAAAGGATAGAATTGTTTCCTAAGAGCCCTTAAAAACTTGGACCATGAAGAGATGATTTTTCCTTTTTGTTTTACATCTATTTGAGTTTTGCTTTCCCACCAGATTAAAGTTGTTCCCTCCATTCGAAGTGTAGCTAATTAAATTTCCATTTTATCGTCAGCGACGTTCTGAATACAACTATACATTTCTATCTACTTCATCCAGTTATCTAACTTTTCTGAATTCATTTCATCATCATAAATAGGTAATTCAAATTTTACATCAAGTTTCAAAAGAGAAGATTTCTTTGGTTTCTTTTCTGTTTCAGATTATGTACTGGAAGAAGAAGCAGGAGAAGGGGATGATGGAGATGATGGAGGTCAAGGAGGTTTATCTGCCTTGCCTTTGCTTTTGTCCTTCTTCGATGTCTTTGAAGAAGAAGCTACATCTCTCACCTTATTGTCTTCGTAGAGTTCTCCCAACATCTGCTTCATAGTCAAGAATGCTTGCTGAAATTGTTCATCACTCATCTCAGTTTTAGTCTTTTCACCTGCATCAGATCCTGTCATGGTAGAATTATGAACGACTCGTCGCTTTCCAATCTCTAGATCAATCTACTCAAGGATTCCTTCTCCACATTGTGACTTTTTCCTGGTTAAAATTCAATGGAATATTCTACAAACACAACTTGCTCTGATACCAAATTATATGATCTAAAATGATCATAAGTTAAAACCAATGTAGAATTGATTATGCCATTAAAGAGTTGATTGTTAACTGAAAGTGCAAAAATTGAGAGAACTACTTGAGAAGAAAGACTTTACGGCAACTGATAAAACATAAGTAAGATGAAAAACTAATGAAAACACCAAATACACAGTGATACGAGACAACAAAATTAATTACAGAGTTCGTCCCTGATGGACTATGTCTCTGAGTTTGCTTTCAAGATGGGTGACTGCTTTATTAGGATTGAAACCAAGGAGGTCGATTACACAGAGAATTGACCAGACAAAATTTTCATACATGCATTTCTGACCACTGTCATAAGGAAGCTCTCCAAACCAGCTTTCCAATGCCTATCACGGTTCTCAATTCCGACTCCCGATGCTCCTATTACAATGAAAACGAAATAGCCTCTAACCTCTAGAATATGAATACCAAAACTCCAAAACCACTCTATTGCCTTCAATGAGCAAACTGCCTTTTAAAAAGCCTACAAAAACATTCAAACCTCCTCAGGCTGAATTCGAGATGAACAAGCTGCATTCTGTGGTTATTTTGGGTCTCAGTCTAGTCATGAAATGACACCTAGGATAAGGTTCATTGTCCTCGAATTAATTCTTTAAATAGATTTGTAACAAAACCCATTTTTAAACTATATAATAAAATGAGCCGCCTGGTGGCTTGCTAATTGGGCAGAAGAGGTTGACCACTGGAATGTGGACAGGGTGGTCTAACCATTGTTTGACATCTGGAGGTTTATCTGCCCAGCAGTTCCATTTGGTTGAGAGTGACAACGTTATGTGAACCACACATTCCTTCGATGGTTGCAGCAATGGTGTAGTAACTACCATGGTTACGTGACTGTGCGGTGACGACCTTGCTCACATGTGACAACCCAGCACAGTTAATGCAACTCTGCCCAACTGCTATCCCCATGGTAACATGAAACTCGTTCACATGCCTCCTATCATTGCTAACTTCTCGGTGCGGTTAACTCCAAGCAACATAACCCGACAGTCTCATCCGGTCAAATGTATTTGCTGCGGTTAGGACCCTGCGTGGTCAGACTAACAGCTTAGCACTGTCATGGTTCATTTTGTGACGTTTTGTGTACTACATAGGCCGAAAGGTTAACAACTTAGGCTTTAGGTGTTTTTTGTTATAGTTTTGTAATATGGTGAGGTTCGATAGACCTAGAACTTAGGGTTTAGGTGCTCTTGCATAAATTTAGGCTTAGGTTCTTTTGTTTTAATACAATGTTTGATTACAAGTTCTCCCCACTTGAAACATCATATTACCCAAACCCTTTACACAATTTGGCACTATGTGACATCAAACCCAATGATGACATCATTGAGCCACACATCACTGATGACGATAGACGATCCTGACGATGAACTGAACTTGACAATGAACCGACGAGATGCTCCAAGATCAGACAAAGAAGGCAAAAAAGAATGCATGGATCAAGGATTTTTCTATGTTGTTATGATTATTTTCTGATTGTTTGTTCGTGGTAGGAATCTTTTTACCCTCAAGCATCTCCTAGGTTTTAGTCCTCTTTTAGAAATTCAACCTATATGCATCTTTCTTTAATTAATGAAAAGATACTTTCATCCCAAAAATAACAAAGATTGTAATTTTCCACTACCTAGATTATATTTTTAAATGGATAAATAAATTTAACACCTTAAAAAATAGATTTCAACACTTCAAATAAAGAAGTCTATCGATGCTTCTAAATTTTTGGCCTATTTTTTGAGACAACTCATTAAAAAATAATCATAAGAAATGTTAAAACTTAAAAACATTAAACATTAAACTATAATTATATTTCAAACATTTTATGTTTGGAAATTCTAATTTTACATTATTTAAATGTTTAGAGATTAAAATTTTCCATTATTGAAATAATATTTTTGAATATATAAATGGCTTATATGCATTAAAAATTTCTTGAACATTTAATGTACACTTTTAGTAACTAAATCTATAATTCAAACACTTTTTAAAAATTTTCTTGAACATTTGATTTACACTCTTAGTAACTAAATCTATAATTCCAAAGCCTTTTTAAAATTTTAGGTTAAAATTTTCCATTATTGAAATAATATTTTTGAATATATAAATAGCTTATATGCATTAAAAATTTCTTGAACATTTAATGTACACTTTTAGTAACTAAATCTATAATTCAAACACTTTTTAAAAATTTTCTTGAACATTTGATTTACACTTTTAGTAACTAAATCTATAATTCCAAAGCCTTTTTAAAATTTTAGGTTAATATTTAGGAAAAAATAATTTTTTTAAATTTCAATTTAATATTTAACAACAAATAATTTTAAAAATAAGAAATAAAAATTAAAAACTTGAATCATTTAAACTACATGATTATATACAAATAAAACTTGACAAATTAAAACTATAATTATTAATTAGTAAAGAGTAAATTTCCACTTTACATTCAAATTTAGATATTATCTTCTTTCCTGGTTAAAACAGATAAATTTATAACTAATTAAACACAATATTCAAAATGGAGAGATATATATCTTGAGGGATCAAAACTCTATTAAATCACATTTCAAAGTTGATAGATATTTTTGATAAATATTTAGTTTAAATTCTTATGTTATAAATATGGAGGAAAATGCATTACTTAAATCAATAATCGTTTAACTTTCAATTCCACATACCTAACCTTAAACGATAATAAACAACAAAGCAAATTGATGGCTGCATCACGAAGATCGAGTAACCCTACGGATATTTAGGATGGTAGAAAACAAAGAAAAATTGATCGTTGCATGATAGAGATCGATAAACCCGACGGAGATATTTGATCATAGAAAATGAAGTCGTACATCACAGCGAAATCATCAAATATCTGACACCGCACCTTACAGTGTTGATACAAACTAACCATTGCATTTCTGGTTTTCTGTTTGTCTTTGCATTTGGCGCTTTTTTTTTTCCATTTCTTGTTTTCTGTATGTCTTTGCATTTACTCTTTCTGACAGCGAAATCATCAAATATCTGACACCGCACCTTACACTTACAGTTGATCCTCGTCGATACAAACTAACCATTGCATTTATGGTTTTCTGTTTGTCTTTGCATTTGTTTTCTGTATGTTTTTGCATTTACTCTTTCTTTTGAGGAGTAGTAAATTTCTTTTCATTATTGAGAAAAAGTATATATTTTTATAATATAAATAAGTTTAATATATAACGATTTTATTTAGTAATTGCTTTTCATGTAAAAAGTAATTATTTAGTATTGGTTGTTTTAGGTAAAACATAATTGATAGTAAAATTAATTTATTCCATTAAGAAAAGGTTATAACATGTTAC